>JAQZBX010105092.1:0-10886 GCA_029593785.1 Cabassous unicinctus
CATCATTAAAGATCTTGAGATGGGGAGATTAGCCTGGATTATCTGAGTAGCCTCATAAAATCTCAAGGGTTCATGTAAGAGAGAGGACCATGTAAAGACAGAAACAGGGATAGAAGTGAAGATGCTGCTGGCTGAAAGATGCAGGGTGGAGCCAGGAGGCAAGGAATGCAAGGATTGGGGCTCTGGAAGCTGGAAAAGGCAAGAAAGGAAGTCTCCCCTGGAAGCTCTGGAGGGAATGATGTGCTCTGCCGACGCCTTGGCTTTGCCTGGTGAAACCCCTTCTGGACTTCTGACCTCCAGAACTGTAAGAGAATAAGTTTGCATTGGGTTAATCCTGTAAGTTTGTGGTCTTTAGTATTAGAAACAGCAGGAAACAAATACAGGGACAGACAAGGAGGCAGAAGGGAAAAAAGACAGGTTGATAATCAGGCTGGAGGGCAGGCAGGTGGTCTGGAGTTAGTGCACAGGCAGAGATGCAGGTGGGCAGGAGAGGCAGGGAGGGAGACAAACAGGTAGGGAGCCTGGAGAGAGGTGGACAGAGAGAAGGGCAGCCAAGCGGGTGGGCCGGAGGCAGTAGTGCTGCCAGGCAGGCAGGTGAACAGACAGAAAACAGTAGCATGGGCAGCCAGGCAGGGGCCTCACAGCAAAATAGATGGAATGCACCTTTGTCCTCGCCATGGTTAGAGGAGCTTCTTCAGATGCAGGTGGATCCCATTCTTGGACTTCAAGATAACTCTTGTTATGGGAACAGGGACCCTGTTGGGGTCTGGCGTCAGCTCAAAGCGGAGCAGGGTGAGGGCCACAGCCACCTTCAGCTCATGCATGGCAAACTGCTTCCCAATGCAGTTCCTGAGCCAACGGGGAGAGCCAAAGAGAACAGACTCAGGTCCTGCTCTGAGCTGGAAGGACTTGGTTGCTGAGTCCCAGCCTGGAACTGGACCTTAGAGGCCCTCGTGGTTGTGGCTTGGCTGCCAGTCCCTCTGTTCTCAAGTCACACACAGCTCTACCCTCAAGCCTTTCTTCCCACTCTCTTGCTGGCCTTTGGAAATCCTATCACTTTGAAAGTCCTAGCATTTAACTCCTATTTCTGCTCTTGGCAACATTCCCTCCCCCGACTCAGCCACCTTAGCACATAGAGATCCGAGCCCATTAACTGACATCCTTTTTTCCTGTTAGGTTCCTTGCCACAGGGAAGCCAGGGATTTGTGGGCTCAAAGTAGGCTACTAATCTGATTAGTAGCTATGGGGCCAGTGGGAACGGATAGATTCCCAAAGGAGGGGGCACTTGATCTGGGTTTTGTAGGATGTGAAGGAGTTCTCCAGCGGGGAAAGGCATTTGAGGCAAATGGAAGAGCATGAAGAAAGGGAAGTACAAGGGTCAGTGCCTTACAGGCTTTCTCCATTGGGGTTCTTTAAGAGACCTAAACTCAGCTGAAAACAACCTGAGGGACCAGCTGCTTAATTCTAGCATGGTGTAAGCTAGGCCATTTTAGATGCAGAGGGGAGAAGTTAATTTATTACATTCAGTGGCGGCCTTAGGGCATTACTCTTGACTCTCTTTTGGAATCTGGTTGAGAAGGGCTGGGCTGGACACTCCCACGGGGACATTTGGGATTTAGACAGGTGCCTTCTCTTTCCCTTGCAGGCACTTCAGCCATGCTGTAAGGCAACTCCTCTCCCTCTGGGGTAAATCCCGCTTGGCCCGTGGTAGTTGCTCAGTTATGTTTCCTGAATGAGTGAACTTATGTTCAGAGGAAATAAAAATGCCTGATCATTTTATGAAGGTCTCTGCTAAGAAGGAGCTTTGAAATCATCTGGCAAAGAGGGCCAGTGCTTTGAGCCAGAGGCTAATGGAATGAATTACTCTAAAATGTTAATCACTGACGTGTTCATTCCATCACACACAGCTTCTGGCTCTATAACTGGAGCTCACTGTGCAGGACACTGGAGGAGGAGGTGGGCCACACTCAGTGCCTCACCATCAAGAGGGCACACAGGGCCCCAGGTCCTCAGAGAGAGGAAAAGACGGGAGGTGTAGGCCATCAGCGGGGCAACGGGGAAGCTTCCTGGAGGGGTCGAATGGGGTAGGGAACCGGGAGGCCTCCTGCCCTGCTCTGCCTGCTGGGCCATCAGCCTCCCAGACTCCTGCCTCCACCTCATTCATGCCCTCAGTCAGCCAGCTTCTGTAACCTTCTAATTCTACCCCAGAAATGCCCCACCTTGCCATCCCTCAGTCTTATTGTCTGGACATTTTGGGTCTCCGTGCCTCCACTCCATGCACCCTGCCACGGTCCTGCTCAGCCCCTCCTCTGCTCTCCTTTGCAGGGACAGCAGTATCTGCATGCCTCAGCTGGCTTTCAAAGCCTCTCTGGGCTGTGGCCTCACCCACCCACTGCCTACTTGTCTGGCTCGGACTCCAGGCTTAAGCTCATGTGGTGGTCATGGCTGAGAACGCTCTCCCCCCACCTCTGCCCTGCACAACTTCAAGGCTCATTTCCAATGAACAGCCTGCCTACATCTCCTCTCCCAGCTGTCCCTTTTCCTCCCATGTCCCCCAAATGACCTTTAGTAATTTATTCAAGGCCACAGCACCTTGGACAGTTCGCAAACATGGGACCACTCATTATTAACTGCTCAATGAGTGAATGAGTTAGAAGGAAGGAAGGGACGGAAGGAGGGAGGGAGGTGTGTCTTGAACTACAGTTATTTATTTCTGTATAACACATTTCTGTTCTTAACTGAAAACTCTTGGAGGCAAAAGTAGTATCTTATTTCTGTGATCCCATCTCCCAGCACAAGACTTGGCACACAAAGTACAGGCTCAATAAATACTTTAAAATAGAATTAAATTAATCAAATGGAATAAAATAAATATTAGTTTTGACCCATTTATTTTGCAATCCAAGTTTTCTACTGCTGTCTAGTGGTAGCAACTTAATTTGCAAGGAATGTCTAGTAGGAAGAATCAATTTTGGGGAAAATAACTCCTGGAAAGCCAATCTACGGAGCACATTGTGCTTAAGTCTTATTCTATAAAAGTTGATTCACCAGTTGAAGAATTCAGCGAATTATGGAATGAGGAAAATTTGTTTAAATACTTACAAAATATATGGCAATTTGTATTTCAAAGATTTTTAAAACAGCCTTTGACAATTCTCACAGCAGCCATTTCAGATGTACTTGTGCAGCACAAACAACTATTTCAAGTATGTTTTATATTTTATATAGCAATAACCCTTCAAATTGTATGTTTTTCTGGGATTCTTTTAAAAACTATTACCCTTATTCATTGCTCCCCACACCCCCACCCTTTTTTTGCCAAGTTGGGCTATGTGGATGTATGTGTAAATTTGTGGTGAATAGAACAAAACTCATATGAATAATTTTTCCAACTGGAAAATTTGTCATGGTTATGTGAATAGTTGGGAAGGGGGAAAGAGTCCAAATAATAGAGAAAAAGCAAATTGGTGCAAAACTTTCTTCAAACTGAACAGTAGAGACAAACAAGTCATCTGTAAATTGAAACACATACAAACTATTCATTTGATGCAGCACGGTGGCAGATTGGTGAACGAAGTACAAAGCGCAATGAACTGCATTGAGAATGTGTGGGAAGAGAGAGATCCATTAAGGTGCCTAACAATTGAGAAAAGCACAACACTTGAAAATTTAAATACGCAAGAAATTCGAATTCCGAACTATCACAATCCTAAAGTCAGGAAAACACCAGAATACACTGAACTTTGGAGAGCCCACTCATATTGGATTCGGCTGGCCATTGGGAAAGAGCAGTGGGTGCAAAGTCTCCATGGCATGCCCTGAAACTCGACCCCCTTTAGTACATAGAAACACAACAGAGCCTCTTTCCCACAAACACTGGCACGTACAAGGCACAGAAGTCACAGAAGCCACGGTTAAACAAGGTGATCTCAAATATCAGGTGTGCACCAGTGACCACCCCCCTCCACCATCACCACACTCAGGATGCCTCACCGTGATCCTCCTGAGAAGGGCAGGAAAGCATGGCTATGGCGATCAGAACCAGGTGCAAACCGGAAAGGATCAAACACCTGCAGAGAGAGGACCAGGGCCAGGGCACCCAGGGGCCAAGCCCCTCCTTCCAACCCAGGAAGAAGCAGGACTCCCAGAAGTGGAAGGAGGGGTGGTCTTGAGAGATCACCCCATCACCTCCTTCCAGGGCCACCATACCTCTGGGTTCGGCCACACCTTTGAGTTGTGGTGAAGGGTGTAAATGGACAAAACGAGCCTGATTCCTGCAGTGCAAGGAAAAGAGACAGAGAGAAGACTGAGTGTATCTATGGGGTGGGGTCCTGGGTCTACAGCCCAGCAGGGCAGATACAGATGCAGGAAATGCCTTCCTGTCCTGGCTCAAATCAGAGCCACTCCCCCTCAGTGCGAGTGGGAAAATCCTGTTGCAAGGGAGGTGGGTTGGGAGTAGCAAAGCAAGTGCGTGCAGGTGAGGAACAAAAAACCATGAAGCCAAGAGAGCAAGCAAGAAAGAAGCAGAGGCTTACTGTTTGCAGAGCTCAGGTTGATTAAGGCCTCCCATGAGCCAATGGGGAGCAGCCAATCCTCAGAACCAGTGTCCAAGGATGACATTCTTATGTCTAATTTTCTGATGAGGCAGGTTAAGCTCACAGAGGCTAGGAAGGCTGAGCAACTTGCCCAGGGCCCCACAGGTAGGATGTGGCAGGGCTGGGATTCAACCCCCAGGAGAGATGAGTCAATGATTGGCCTCCACCATGCTGTGGTCGCAGAACAGGTCATCAGCTGTCCTCTGCCATCAGCCTGAGGTCATCAAAGATTGGAACACATCTGACCCATGGCACTGGGTTCCCTGATCTCCCTCGTTTACTTAGAAGCCCCATGAAGAAATAACCCCATCTCTCTTTGCCCCTCTCAGGTTCTATCGAGCATGCCAAACCTCAAGGAATTAGGATTTTAGGGCTAAAGTCTTGAAGGCCCATCCAGAAGCTAAATGCCCTTGTGGAGAGGATTCCGGGGAATGAATTATCATCACAGAAACCGTCATGAATGTAGTACTTTGCATTTTTGCAAAGAAGTTTCCCAGATAGTTCATCAAACATGGGATGCTCAAAAAAATGTGACAATGAATACAGGATTAGCTCCTGAGTCTCTACACGTGGAGTCAGGTACTGGACACAGAATGTTAGAATCAAAGAATGTCAGGGTCACCAATTTGGATTTACCTCTCGTGTCTTAAGACCACAGTATCTAGAGATACTGTGAGAATGTTACAAGCTTAAGATACTGGAGAATGTTAGAAGCTTAGGATCTTAGTCCCCTGCAGTTGAAAGGGCTCTTACAGATCAATTATGGCAACCTCCTACAATGAAAATGCACTTTATGAACAGGGAAGGGAATGGATATTTATTGACCTTTTGCTGGGGGGCAGCTCTGTGCAGATCTTTCATACACCTCATCCTAACTACAAAGTAAGTATCCATTTTACTGATCAGAAACTGACCCAAACAGGTCAGGCACTGCTCAAGGACACATGGATATCCCACATATTCCGTGTGTCCTTGTAGAATGATAGATGGTGAGTGTGGTGGAGCTCATACCTTTGGGTAAGGAGCGTCCATCAGGGAAGGTGATGGGCTTGCTGAGCTGTCTGCCAATGGTTGGCACTGGTGGATAGAGTCGCAGCGCCTCCTTGATGCACATGGTGGTATAGGGCATCTGGTCCATGTGGTCCCTGAAACGAAGCCAGCCTAAAGGGAAGGCAGGGTCTGGGCAGACCAGGGGCTTCTCTAACGTAGAGAAGACAGGGCTATCCCATCTCTTGAGCACTCACCACGTGATGGAGCTTTCATCCCCCAGAAGGCTCTGGATCTCCTCCCGGCACCTCTGCTGATGCTGGGGGTGGGCGGCCAGCGCATAGAGGATCCAGGAGAAGCCACTGGCTGTGGTGTCGTGGCCCTCAAACATGAACGTGTCCACCTCAGCACGGAGATCCTCGTCAGACAAGCTGCTTCCATTCTCCATCTGGGGAAAGGCACAGTGAGAGCAAGATTTGCCCCTGGGCTCTGGTCTTCTGGACAGAGCCTTGGGCCTCTCCCACACTCACTTTGGCAAAGAGGAGGATGTCCAAGAAGTCCAAGTGCCTCTTCTTCCTGATCTTTTCCAGCTCGCCCTCCTCCTGCAGGCGTGCCTTCCTCAGCTTGATCACTCGGTCTGCCCAAGAACAGTGGTTACCAATCAGAGCCCAGAGCAGAGGGTGCACCAGCCACAGACATGCACAGTAGCCCCATCTATCCCACCTGACCCAATCTGGGTGCCAGGTCTGAAGGAGATGGTGCTCTGGAGGAATGTGGAATTGGGTATGTGCCTCAGAAGGGAGCTTAGTACCTTTTGATTCTGGTCAGGACTCCCCTCAATAAGCCTCTGCTTAAAACCTCCTGGGATACGGCCTCATTCAACCATCACCAAACATGATGACACATGTGACCCCCTCAGTGCCAAGCACCTGCCCAAAGCAGTACCCAGTCTTGATCTCTACCAGGGCATGCAGGGACCATGAGGGTCCCTGGCTCTGCTGGAGTTTTCAGGGCAGCTCCTTTGGGCTGGGTTTTGGTGGAGGAGGGAATTTCCAGGAGGAGAAACCAGGACCTGTGTGCTGGTGGGCCAACTGGCAGGCGCGGTGACTGCAGCGACCCTCAGGGGTCAGCCGGTAGATGATGTCATTCTGGTAGAAGAGATTCCTCCCACGGCTAAACAACAGGTTGCCCAGGTCCGCAACAGCCTGGATGTAGGCGTAGGACTTCCTGAAGGGAGAGGATGCAGAAGAGACTGGAGGGAGGGTGGTCTTTCATCTGGAGGCAATGTGGGGCTCCCTCAGTCAGCAGGGACAAGCTGCTCTGAGGCAACCATAGCTTCTTACACCTTCTGACCCACTGCCCTTTACAAGCTAGGCTTGTAGCTCTGGGACCTGTAGCTGGGGTCAGGGCTCATCTGCAGAAGAGTCAAGGTCTGACTGGGCACAAGTTCAGCCTTGGTCCTGGGACTCAGGGAAGAACCTTGCTTTGGATAGAGTAGTCCACTGTCAATTGGTTATAACAAGTACCCTGAAGCTGAAGGATCATCACTGACCTGTCCACCTGGATGCTGCCCTCATGGCTGAAGGCACACTTCATGATGGTGTCCAGGGTCATCAAGGAGATGTGTTCAAAGATCTCCAGGTATGAGTTCTCTGTGATCAGCTTCTCCCATTTGTCCTGGTGTGAGAGGGAGATATTGACCCTACTCAACTGCCCCAGATGGCTTCTGATAAATAGGCTAAGGTCTCCTCTCTGTCACCCCGATAGTCTATTGGGAATCCCTCACTCTCTGAAGCTAATCAGCTGTGTCAAGTTAAGGTTGTAAAACAATGTTTGTAAAGCGATACATATTATCTCAGACTTTTATTATAATATTTAGCATATCTTTTCATAATACTTTGAGCTATGTTTTGAAATTTAAGAGCAAGTTATAGTGATATCTACCTTCTGGTAGTCCAGGAGACCTGGTGTTTCAGGGGACAAAGAGCATGGGAGGACTCTGTGGTGGCTATGAGGGATATCTAGGCTTGAGGGACAGGTAGGACTTCAGTTTGGAGGAGCAAATGTGTCAAGGCAAGACAAAGCCTTATTGGTTAGGCTGGTGGGAGATGGGCTAGAAAAAAGACATTAGAGACTTTAATTCCTTTCCATTTAGCATAATTTTGCTGAGTGCAATTGGGTGACACATTGTAGTCCTGATGTGGGGTGATAGTATGACTGAGCCTGGACTCTGAGAATGTAGGCTCACTGTCCACTTGACTCCATGGAGAGGCTCAAATTCAAGCAAAAAACCCTGTGCCCCAAGCCAGATCCCCAGTGAACTTAAAATCTTATGATGTCTGCGCTGCCACTGAAGTCACTGTTACCTTGCAGTCCAGGGAGATTGATTTCTCCTCCCTTCTACAGTGCTGAAGACATGGACTGGGGAGGAGAGGACATTCCTGCTAGGCCATGACCCCCTCATCCATGCACAATGAGCTAGTGGCTGGTACTGTCTCTCCCACCCACTTTTGAGGAGACTTGATCTCCCAGTAATGATCTGGGATTCTGCTTTTTGAAAAATGCTAGAGGAGTTTTCTAACAAATAGGAGAGGGATTTATTTATACCAACATGAGAAGGAAACTTCTAGGTGTTGAACAGCCAGCACACGTGGCGTGTACACATGTGTGTGTCTGAGCATGTGCCTGCGTCTGTCAGCTATGACTTTGATGTATCTAAGTATGTGTGCCACTGGGATTGTCTGAAATGTGTGTCTGAGTGGCCCATCAGCGTGGGTGATCGTGTGAATGCGTCTGTGAGAGTAACTGGTCCTGGCTGTGCAAAGACGTCTGTGTGCACCTCAGTGTGCGTGTCTGTGGTCTGGGGTGTTCTTTTGTGATGGTTGTCTGTTAGACACACGTGTTGAGAGGGGCCTGGGTCTGAGCGTGTGCTGTGGGTGCGTGCAGGGTCTGTGGGGACAGTGGGTGTGTAGGTGAGGAGGAGAGAGCGGCTGACTCACCAGCATCACTCGGACAGAGTCGGCCATGATGCCCACGTAGGGCTTCAGGATGTCGGAGTGGAAGGCTGGAGTCAGCAGCCGCCGGTGCTGGAACCACTTCTGCCCGTTCAACAGGAGCAAGCCATACCCTGGGCCAGATGTGGGCGTGTACATTGGGATCCGGGGGACATGGGATGAGAGGGACCACCGGGCAATTTGGGAGGGAGCAAAGGTGGGCCTCAGAAGAAACCCAGAGGAAGGCACATCGTGTGCAAAGGCAGGAAAAGCATGGTGCGTTTCAGGAATGGGAATTTCCCAGTTTGGCTGGTATAGAGGAAGTGATTATGGTAGCTGCCAAGATAAAGGCTGTAATCAGTTGAGATCTGGTCATGCAGATTCTTAGGTAAATGTCAGGCTGAGCCATTTGGATAGAACTGTGGAGTGAAGTGGCAGGAGCTTCACTTCGCCATGCAGATTGCATGAGGGTCTGGTTAGAAGAAGAGAAATGAGACTTGATTCAGGGCTGTTTCTGGTGATGGGGGTGGCTGGGCACCTGTTAGTTTCTGAGAGCTAAAGAGAGAGTCCGTGGCAAACCTAACTGGTACGTAGACTGCAGTCCTGGTTTCGATGTACGTACCAATCCAGGGAGCCATGTGAGTGTAGTTATATTCAGGCTTTGGGTCTGAAAGGTAAGAAAGGGCATTAGGAGGAGAGTGGAGGGGACGAAATAATGCAACCCCCAGGAAGCAGCTGTGGTCCCACCATTGGCTGCCATCCGTTCTTGAAGACTGTCAGCTCACAATCTGTCCCAAGCCACCCGCCACCTGCCTCCCATCCCCCACTATCTCTGTCCTACTAGTGCGGACTCAGGACAGCAGGCTCAGTGTACAATCCACACAACACCCACAGGGCTAGGATGCTGAATTGGAAAGAAACATAGGCTATGTCTCCACTGACAAACAATAAGACAGAAGCCTTGTGGCTTTTCTAGAATTATTGACGGCTTAACCATCCCATGGCCCACAATAGGCAATAATCTGATGTACCAGACCCAACCCAGTGTAGATTAGAAATTTCCTGTCAGTTGGGGCATTGTACATAACCGGCATCTCAATATGATTAAAAAAGAGAGAGAAAGAAAAAGAAATTCAGCCCCATCAGCTGTTTAAAACAGCCAATACTAAGTAATTATTATTGGCCTTAGGCTAGATTTTGCAGTGGGAGGATGGTTGGTAGAGTCATTAGGTATTGATGGTTGAACTGCTGCTCTCTTCTGGAATTTTACAGACCGAGGGGCATGGACCCAAGAGGAAAGTGCTGTTCCAGCCATGACGTGGTTTTTGCTCTCACCTGATCTCCCCAAAATCACCTTCATGTAGTCAGGGTCATAGACCAGAACGAGGACATTACTCCCCCACATCCAGCGCGGACAGGCACATGGGAATTCCTCTGTCCATTTCAGAAGCTGTTGCAGCTCCTGGTCCTTTTGGAACTATTAAGGATCAAATGACAAACCAAAAAATACTTTCCTTTAGGTCTGGTGTTTGGAATGTAAAAGTAAGGCGGCCACAGGGTGAGTGGTTCTGGACCTGTCAGCAGAGATGAGGGCTTTGGAACTGTTTATGATGATGTATTAGTTTCCTCGGGCTGCTGGAAGAAAGTCCTAAAAACTCGGGAGCTTAAAACAACAGAAATGTATTCTCTCATATTTCTGGAGCCTAGACATGGCAAATCATGGCGCCAGCAGGACTGTGCTCTCTGAAGGCTCTAGGGGAAGCTCCCTCCCACCTCTTCCTAGCTTCTGGTCTTTGCCGGCAATCTTTGATCTTCCTTGGCTTGTGGACACAGCACTCCTCTTTATGCACCCACCGTCACATGGCAATCTCCCTTGTCCATCAGTGTCTATGTACAAATTTTCCTCTTTTCATAAAGACACCAGTTATATTGGATTTCAGGCCCCCTAATCTAGTATGACCTCATCTTAATTTGATTACATTTGCAAAGACTATTTCTAAATCGGTATTGGGGGTTAGAACGTCAACATACCTTTGTGAGGGACACAATTCAACCCAAAACGCCTGACCTCCGATCTAGACTCTCGCTGTCTTCCCAGGACTTGGCCTACGGACAAGTTCTGTCCTCCTCTTGGGCTGAACTATGGACCTTCCCTCAAAACTGCTTCCAGAACCTTACACAAAATTAGTGGTTGGTAAATGTTGTTCAGGGATTGATCCACAGTGTACAAAACTTTTCACAGACTTACGTTATGTAATCGTCACTGCAAGCCTGGGATCAGGTAGGGATGAATACTCTATCCAGTTTTACA
>JAQZBX010105093.1:0-10884 GCA_029593785.1 Cabassous unicinctus
AATCCTGACACACTCAGAAAGATGAGTGGGAGTGCAAAAGGTCCATGGGAAAGTGTCTCCCTGAATTTTCTTTGGTAAATACTACAGGGCTCCACTTAAGGCTTGATTAGGTTCTCCTCTGTTCTACTTCTTCCATCAAAGCACTTAATATTCTGCATTATAATCATTGATTTTCTTGTCAGCCACTCCTTCCTTAAGGAAAGCAACATCTTATTGAACTCCTATCAAATGCCTGGAGCTGTTCTAGATGCTTAGGGATACAGAGATGAATAAATGCAGGTGAATGAACATAAGGGTGAGATTGAAAGCTGAGGAGGACATCTGTGTTTGACCAACTCTCAGTTGGTTAGAACAAAGTAGCACTTGTTAAAATGCAAATCATTTTCCCCTTTCTCCTCCAGAGAATTGAGAGGAGGAATTTATAATCTCCTTGTTACCTGTCACTTCAAGAGAATATGAAGCAAGTAGTTCCGAAACCACATATAGAAACTGATTTAACTTAGGAAAGTGGACTTTTAATCTATGTATTATAATAAGAAATAAAATATCTTGAGGGGGTAGCAAGACTTACTGATGCTGCTCTTGTGGAATGTGTAATGATATCATGGTTATCATCTATATGATCATTATCCCATGAAAGAATAGGCTTAACCAATTTTAAATTGACTGCATTAGGAAAAGAGATGCATTAGAAGTTCTGGCTGCTTAAGGATATAAAATGTGTAGCTTTTATTTTTAGGGGCAGATTGAACTTTAAGCAAAATGTTGGTTCCTGAAAAGAGAGACTCCACTGTGATGGTGAATTTCAGACATAGGGCCTTTAAAATATCAGTGGTCCTCTTTACAGAAGATGTTCTGTAGAGAACCTTTACTTTAAAGAATCGCCTCTTCTCTACCACACATAGTTTTTTGAGACTGTCAATCACTACTGGGCCTGGGCTGCACGTATAAATGAGTGACTTAGCTTAGATAAATATAGCACCCTCTCTGTCCAAAACTATTGGTCCAAGGTGGTGGAAATGACTAGAGTAGTACTCACCGGAGTCATTCCATGGTACTCAATCCAGTAAATCTAGGATGACAAGTTTCAAGAACTTCTTAAATCTAGTGTTATTTTCGATCATCTTCCAAACTGCGTATGTAAGTTCTGCTTGAGAATGAAATCAGCACAGAAGAAAGCAGCACCAAGAAGTGCAGAGCTCCCTCTCCATGATGACAGAGAGCCATGATGACAATTACAGCATCTGGATCCAACTAAGCCTGAAGCACTCTATTCCTTCTATGTTGATTACTTCAGCCAATAAGTCTCTTTCCCTCTTTTCCTTTCAATTTTATTTTTATGCAATTTTCTTTAATTCGTTAAGACTTTTTAATTCATTACAAACTGAAGTCTAATTTAGACTGTTTTAAGTAAAATAAGTCAAAATAAATGAGTCCTCTTGCTAGTTGTGGCTTTTCTCATCACTCTGACTTTTTCTCTTAGACTGTCTACTAGAACTACTATGGAAAAAAAAAAAGGATGGAAGTGAAGTTAAAGGAGTAAAATTGATTTAATGTTAAATAGAAGCTGGGCCACAAAAGGAGAAGTAAAAAGACAAATTAATTATGAGAGTTTTGGTCTGGGGGACATGGGTTTTAATCTTGGCTTTGTCTTTAATTTGCCTTGCAACACTTAATAACAATCAATTCATTTATGCAAATAAGTCATCGGTGACCCAACTCATGGTTCCAAATTAAGTTCCTGAACTCCTAAGAAGTCTACAAAGAGAACAATGGGGCTCTTTTGCTTATTTTTAATGTATTTCAAAACCTATTAAGAACCATAGAAGAAAATGAGGAAATCCCTGCCCAAATGAAAGCATCCTAATATTTTTAATATGTTTGCCTTTATTTAAACTAGCAACTTTGGTTTTCTCATGTAAACAAAAAAGTTTATGATTTCTCAGTTATGTAAGCCTTTTATTAATAATAAATTGGCAGTCAATTATTATTTAATAAACTCCATGGGTTTTGAAGACCACAGCCAGATGGTCCTGTGGTTCCTGACCTTTCCTGCCTCTACTCTCTACAAGGACCTATTCATTTTATTCTCTCTTTTGAAATATTTCAAGATAACCTGAGAATGAGTGTGTGCTTTGCTGACATATAGATTGGAATTCTTCTATATTTAGCACTAGCTAGTTGGGTGATCCTCTGAACCTTAGTTTCAACATCTCTAAGATGAGATTGCTAATACTGATAGCATAGAAATGCTATAAAGTATACACAATATTCTTATCTTGTTGAGTTTGACAAATGTTAATGTTTTATAAACGTTAGTTTTCCTTAAAATTCCAAAAACTTTGATATCTCATTTCTACCTTGACTGCAGTATATTTCAAATCTTGCAAGAACACAGACATTCCACAGGGTTAAAAAGAGTGGTGCTACTTTATTGAAAATGGATTAATGAAAACATAGGCATTTTTAACAATATAGAATACTAATGGAATTTGAAATGTATCATATAAAGCAATTAATACTAAGGCACAATTTTCACAAAACAAGTGCAGTAAAATTATATCATGGATTCAGTACTACAAATACCCAACCATCCCAAAACGCATGTCTAGGTCATGAAAATTAGTTAAACCCTCCAAAAAATGTTAACATTTGAAATTCAAGAAAGTAAAAATTATCTGACCTAGTAAAGACTCTTAGTATGTATAACAAGTCTGATATGTAGGCTAACCATTATAGGAATATGCCAGTAGTGTCTTCCTTTCTCTAAACCAACTATACCAAAGTGATACCAGTTTAGAGAGGAAGCTAAGTAAAAGACAGACCAGACAAATGCTTTTTCTAAGGTCTAAACAAGATGAGGAATATATCATGGCAATCCTGAACTGTTTGATTCGGCTTTAAAAATGGCAGCATCTTCCATGTTTTCATAAACTGTCCACAAAAGTTAACAACATTCGAAGAGAAATTTGGCTTATCACTAAAACTTCAAAGAGGATGGACATCTTTGTCAGGCTAAAGTATAAGTGCATAGATGATCAAAATGACCCATATTTTCCTAATTCAAACTCTTTGCTAACATTTGTATTATTGATCCATTTGGAATCTGAGGAAGTTCATGGACACTTTCCCATGAATAATTCACGTATGGAAGCACACACAAATTTTTTTAAGGACATCATAGTCACCTTGAAGCTCAGTGTTTCTGAGCTAAAGAACCCTTGACTTATTAATCAGAAGATAAATGTTGATAATTTTGCCAATCTGTTAACTTGCCTGTCTAGGCAATATCTATAACCACTGAAACTGCAAAGAGGATTCATGAGAGAATTGGGGGCAAGTATTTGGTTGTTTTTGTCATGTACACAGACAAGGCCATCGCTGGGGTGTGTGGCACACTAAGCACTGGAATCTGATTTTAGCTCAAGGCCTATTCCCATTTGTCACTGCTGGCCCTGCCAGGTCCCATGCACCAGAAGTTTAGAAAATTTCTAGAAAGATGCTCTAAAGCATTTAGCCCCTTGAGTCACAGGGTCCCTAATCACAGGCCTTGCCTCCTTGATGTAAAGGCAGTTCTGTGCCCAGAGTTGATGAATCTCTACGTGAGATTCTTACACTAACTAAATTACTGGAGGATCAACATATCATGTGAAATACCAGTTTAAAAGCTTCGACATGTAAATACAATTGCCAAACACATTGGAATGTTCAGGCGAGCTTTCAACACATTCACTCTCTATAGGCAATCTATGTGCAACACCAAGTTATTCTTGTTTTACACTCATTAGTCAACATTCAGATTCCAAGGGCAATTTGATGTACAATTTTAGAGGCTAAGGTCATCAAAATAAGACTGATATTTAAGCCTGATAGGCCCATTTCCTTGCTGGGAATGTTTTTTGTTTTTTTTTTCTTTCAAGAAGAATGGGATGCATCAGGTCATTCCCTTAAAAGGGCCAAATGAACTCAAAGAATACGTCTATAGGCGATGGACCACGTAATAATTAAAATAAATGACAGAAAAAGAAGAGTGTGGTTTTGGGTGTAGTTAAGTGTTAGAATGGGTAAAAGATTGGTTTTTCTTTTGTTTTTATTAATAGGTCAAGAATTATGTGTCAGGCACTATGCTGGGCACTTTATCTAAATCAGTTATCCTAAACCGGGGACAATGTTGTTCCCAGGAGACATTTGGCAATGCATGGCCATTTGTTTTATTACAACTAGAAGGTGGATGCTACTGATATCCAGGGGGTAAAGGCCAAGGGTGCTGCTAAAAATACTACGATGGACAGGATAGCCTGCCATAACAAAGAGTTATCCAGATCAAAATGTTCATAGTGCAACCCTGGTCTATATTAATATTTTCCATTATTGTATGGATCTAGCTTTACAGTATGTCTATATCACATCTATAAAATGGGCATATTAATTAAATCACTCAGATCACTAGGAGATTTTTTTTTAAAAGTTGAGCTAGGATTCTTTATCAGGTCTATCTTACTTCCCCAACAGCGCCAAATTTTTAGTTTATTTAAAATTTTTTTCTGTAGGTCATCTTAAGCATCATAAAAGGAGTTTTAAAAGTTTAACTTTCAGAGTTCTGAGGTTATCTCTTTTTTACACCTATGCACCACTAATCTCCTACCAACATATTTTGAAGTCTACCCCAGCCCTGCCTATATTCATGCATACATTTTGTTTTACTTGTGGACTGAGGATTTAGTTCCTATTGTAGAATGAAGCCTTGCAGTCTATTTTTGAATTGAGTGCTGAAGAAACTCCAGCTTTAATTAAAATGATAGTATCACCATTTAAAGGCTAAAATACCTACAAGGACACAAGCAATAATGGCCCAGTTTTATGTGGCTTAGCGGACAGGCTATCGCAAGAATTCTTACACGTTTGGTTTGCTTTGAGAAAGAGGAAGGCTGCTTTTCTAAAGATATGAATTCTGGATCTGATTGCTTCTGTGAAGAACATTTAAAGGGGGTTAGGAACCTCTGGCTGGAAAAAAAATTGCTTTGTGTTAAAAGTTTCATAGCATGATTGCCATTTAAGTCCCAACAACTTTTCCTGAGCAAACTTATGCATGGTTTGCAAGCTCTGGTGGAACACAGCTTTTTAGAAATAGGGTGCCTAGGGTCTGATGTGCAACCCATGCAGGGTGGCTTGAGAGAGCTAAAAAAAAAAAAACAGTAGAGAATGAAAAAATCATGTGATCAAAAACACATGTACTCCCTCATCCTCATTCACAACTGATGATCTATTTCCCCATTTCACAAAGAAAGTTGACTTTCACGTAGTCCAGCCCTCATGTTTATCCATCTCTATGCATAGACCCCCATATATGAGTGCATTTCCTCCGGCTAATTTGAATTCATTGTCTTTTTTCTTGTATGCCAATCTTTTCCATCAATGTACTGTATTCCAAGCCCTCTCCCTTTAATATTCATCATTCCAGCAGTTCTCCTATTTCTTTGCTGCATTGTCAACCCCAATTCAATGTTTTTTTACCAAGCTTATACAATAATGCTTTTAATTTTCCCAAATCAAGAACTTTTCTTAGCTCTTTATCACATCTTTCACCCCATCTCTTTGTGAAATTTTTGTTAAACTCCTAGAAAGAATTATCTTGTTAATATGGAATTTAGGTCATATAACTCCACTGTTCAAAACCAATGCCTCACTTATAGTAAAAGCAAAGTATTTACAATGATGTAACCCCAACACCCTCCCCCCCACATAATTTGGCCTCCAGCTGCTCTCTGCCTTCACCTCCTACCCTTCCTTTCACTATCCAATTCACTCTTTTCCATCTGCACCACTCTTCTTGGCAGTTGCCCAAAAAGCTCAGGCTTTTCCCACTCAGGGTCTCTGTATTGGGTGTTCCCTCTGCTTGGGACATCCTTCCTTCATGTATCCCCATGGCTTGCTCCCTCACTTCTTCATATCTCTGTTCAAATGCCCCCTTTTTGCTAAGTCCTTCCTTGAAAATTACACAGAAAATAATAGTTCCCATCCTCCAGCTTCCTTGCAAACTTTATTGTCCTCCTTTGAATTGGTCACTACCTGATATGTTATATATTTATTTGTTGATTGCTTGACTTCACTCACAGGAATGCAATGTAGGGACTTCTTGATCTATTTTATTCACTGCTTTGTTCTCTATATGTTTAGTTTCTCTATACTATATATGAATATATGTTTGTGCAAATATGTGTTAACCCTAAAATGTACTTTATAATCTTTTTGGCAGGTATGTTTCTTATTAAAATACCAATTGTTATATTCCTGGTTGCTACAATGCTTTCTACCTGGTGTGTCTGTGTGTGCTTGGGGATGCAGTTGGTTGGCAAATATTAATTAAAGAGTACCTTGGCAAAGATCTTATCAGAACAAATGGCCTTGGCTCAGGATCATACCATTTGTGATTGCTATTATGATGGAAGCAAGTTATGGAATCACATCTTGGAATTATTCCTGCCAATCAGTCAATCATGTTTTAGTCCATAAACAGCTATCTTCTCTGTGGATAATGCTGGAAACATTGATACTTTTGTATTCTATGGGACCCCATTTCTAGCTTTCATGTACCTCTTCCTCCATCTACATACATCAAACTTCTGTAGATAGAATCCAGAAAAAAGGTGACTAGATTTCAGCTGTCATAGTGCCTAGATATTTTTGGATCATAAAATGAGCCTGAAGGAGACAGTAGTTGGATGGATCTGGTCACCATTTGATGCATGAGACTGAAGTGTCTCCAAAGACAGAACTTGCCATCCTAAGCAAGTAAATCCAGGAAGATAAATTGTGTTAGGAACAAAGCTTTGATTTTTAAGTGCCACACCATTCTCAAATGGAGGAAGTTGTGTTCCCTAGATATTAAGTCTTTAAGATGCCCTGTGGCATATTTGGGCCACCTCTTCTTTTATTGTATTTCATTCTGCTAAAGGGCTGCCAAAACAATACTCTCTTGGACTCACTAGTTTAACTAAGTTCTAGTTATTTCACCTCTACCTGTAGGCCTTCAACTACCATGGACCCAGGCCTGAGTCTAAGGATGTCTTGACACGTGTGAGAAACAATGCATATGAGAGATTTCCCAGTGGAAACAGCAGCGGTCCAGAAGTGCAGATACCTCAATAAACATTGTGAATAAATTTGTTTAGTCATCATTTGGTGTCTACTGTTGGTTTGTCATAGGCAGGTACAAAGGGGTAAACAACATAAAAGAGAAAAATAAAAAGGAAAAATATTTAAAAGAACTCCTGGAATCTCTCAGAAATACTCTGGAGCCTGGGGACATTTACCTTGGCTCAGCATTATCAGGTAGGGGCAGGCATTAGCATAACAAAATTTATAAGCCAACCAGACTCACTCAAGGGAGGTCCCACTTTGCCCTAAGTACTGGCATCAAAAGCTAGATGTCAAAGTAAAAATGTGGAGTTTACCTAATCAATACCCTATACAGAGAACTGCCTTATTTACATTTATATTATGTTTTCTATTTATTTTTGTATTTATGTATTTGTTTATTTAGCTATGAATTCCACTTTCTGTAGTAAATAATTTCAAGTTATAAGGGTAGGTAAATTCATCATTGAAATTTTACTTGAGGAGAATATTATCAAGACAAAGGGTATGGGGGGATCCTAAGTGGCATTTCCCTTTGGCTGTGGTGCAGCCTGAGGGACTGTGAGGGGAAAAGAGAGAGATCAGCTCTTTGAAGGTGAGTGGCAAGAACTTTCTGGCCATTTGAATCTCGGTGGAGAGTGAGTTTCTGTAAAGGGAAACACCTTTATCTCTCATGGTTCATTGACTAGATGAAACTTCTTCCCGCACACTTTCTTCAATTTCTTTTGGTCACATTTCTGAAAATCTCTATTTACGGTGATATTTCTCCTCCCAACACTCCTGGGAATGTCTGCTACGAATAACATCAGGTTACATATCTATGTCTCTGATTACATCTCTTTCTGTAACAAAATTCCCCATGAACGTAACACGTGTCCTCTAATGCCTTACACAATCTCAATCCTCACTGGAAATGGGGACATAATAATAATAAATGCCAAATTAATTTTTTAATGGAAGATTGAAATTGAGTCTTTTTACTTATTTCTTTTTCTGTCACCGTAAGCCTCTGTTTCCCTTTCTGCTGGGCTGCCACCTGTCCCCAACAGATGCCTTCTTGCTTAATCCTTCGACACTGGCCATTGCCAGCTCATTCCATGAACTCTCAGGGTTCTTAGCAGGAAAACTTCTTTCCTGAAGTCATTGCTCCCATCACTCTTCCTCATTGCCAATTTAGTTCTCCAGCAAACTTAGTGGAAGGGTATAGGATTCTAAAATCCTTGGTAATCTGTAAAGTTGGTTTATGTGCTTCTAAAATCACTGCCTCCTTCCTTGTGATTGGTTTCCTGACCTGAAGGAGAATTGTTCACCGAAAGAAATAAGCCCAATTTCCCCTTACACTCTAGGGGAAAACTAAGAAACAGAAACCCAAAAGAACACTAAACTGCTTTATAATGGTGTCATATTAATTTACTTATATTAAAATGCAATAGCAGTTTTCAATTGATCTTTACTTCCTTCCAAATTATACAGATTCCAAAAACAGTCACTGATCACTTATCCTTTCTTTGTCTGTCTTGGATCTCATACAAGGTAGTAGTAAACTGAGTACTTCTGTAAAACACTGCCATGCCTGTGTCTATTTCTCTATTGTTTCTGAACTTGAAGAGGAAAGAGATATGATGAATTATCACTCTTTAACTCCAACTGAGTTTCATGACAGACCATGTGACCTTGAACTAGTTACTTAACTTCTCTGAGTCTTCCATTTTTAACTAATAAATTAGGGATTTGTAATACTATATCTGATGGGATTGTGTGAGATTAAGTCAAAACAGTGGCCACTGGAGGTGCTGAAGTCAGGGAGAGGGAAAAAGACGTATAATATGGGGGCATTTTCAGGACTTGGAATTGACCTGGATGACATTGTGGTGACAGATACTGGCCATTATATATCCTGCCATAGCCTATAGAATTGAGGTGGAGAGGGTGTAAGCTAAAATGTAAACTATAGTCCATGCTTAGTGGCAATGCTCCAAAATGTGTTCATCAATTGTAATGAATGTACCACACTAATGAAAGAAGTTGTTAATGTGGGGAAAAGTGGGAGGTCAGGGGAGTGGGGCAAATGGGAATCATTTATATTTTTATATGTAACATTTTATGTAATCTAAGTGTCTTTTAAAAATAAATTAAAAATATATTTTAAAAAAGTAACTGGCATAAAATAAGTGCTCAGTAAGCTATGGATTCCTTTCACCTTCATTTTTATATAGTCATTGCCACCCTTCTACACTGATGACTCCATGATTCAAACCAATCCTGCAGCCTGGTTTCTTTATGTTCTAGTTTGTTTTGAGAATTTGCTGAGATAATGAATGTAACTGCATAATGCAGTTCGTGACACAAATCAAGTTCTCAATAAATAACAGTTATTACTATGTTTCATTACCTTCACATTATTTAGTGGCACTTCTGCCCCTCTGCTCCTAGATAAGTGTGTTTGGAGCAGGGTAGACAACACTTGAACCATGGATTCATCAGCTAATGGAAATCCATGTGTCAGAATTCTGAGTTTTGGTCCAGACCAGGCAGAAAATAGGGAATAGAGAGAGCCATGGCACAGAGACCAGAAGCCTAGATTATAAAAATGAAAAATTTCCTTATCATCACCTTCTCTAAAGCTCACTGGGAACATCCTTAAAGGTCTGATATGAAATGAACAGATGTCCTGTCTTTTAATTTAATTTCTGTTTAATTTTATGCAAAGATTAACTATTTTTCTTAAGCATTTTTATTACAATTCATACAAGAAAGAGCTCTTGCAAGTAATTACTTCATAAAACTTGAGAGAATAAATCACGGAATTTCAAGATTAAAACCAAATGCAGGTATGAATCTTCCTTACATGCCAGCGAAGATTCTCCTGAAATAATATGCTAACATGTCATGAAACACTGAAAGAGGAAGAAGGGTAGAATGAAAGATCCTCTTGCATAATTGCCTCATTTTGCCCCTGAAGAAACTGAGGCCTCAAAAGAGTGAACAAACTACCCAAGTCCTGGAGTTAGTAAATATTGCTCAACCTGTGCCATTCATCAGGCTGAATTTTCACAAACACCCAGGGAATAGATATCACTAAACTCAAGGAAGAGAAGATATGAAAATTTCCCATGAACTTAGTAGCCATTGGCTAGTTATAGTCATAAAATTCATGATATAAATCTCATGGTTAGTGGTGAGAATTAAACAAGAAAATTTACATGTACTCTGTTCTTAGTTTGTACCCAGCATTGTACCAGGTGAGTTGCATGCATTAATATATAACCTTGGGAGGGCCTGTTCTACTGCCTTGCCCCCAGAAGTGCCGATATAGTCGAAAATGAGAGTTGAAAGACAGTGAGGATCAATGCCATTGGATACTGGCTCAGATGGTGGGATTGACCCCTCGAGGAAACCAGGAAAAACAGGCAGTTTTTAGCTTATTCTAACTCTGTTAAAAAATATTTGCTACAGTTCAACATTTAGGATTTAGCCCTGATTCCTTGGAGACAACTATTTCACTTCTAAGATAATTTCCCTCAGGCAAAAGTGGAAGAAAATAAGTTTTTGAAAAAGCATATCAGGCAGTCATATTTACTAGAGTGTAAGTATTTTATAAAAATAACTGAACTGTTAATATATACTAAAAGGAGACTGTTAGCAATCCAATGTAAAGTTACCTAACTTTGCATAATAAAATTGCACAATAAATCAGGTCAGAATTTACACTGAAGACCTTCTCACTTTGGGAACCTGACTTCTCTA
>JAQZBX010105094.1:0-10900 GCA_029593785.1 Cabassous unicinctus
TGGAGGAAGTGAAAATTAGAAAACGTATTTTGAATAGGATGTTAATATCGTAAACAACTCTGCCTTCTTTCAACATATGAATGTACTTATTCTGTAGAAGAAAATAACTTTATGGATCATTTATAATGAGATTAAATTTTTAGGAACTATAAAACAATTGTTTAAGATATCATTAAGAGAGTAAAAATGAATGGTTCTCATTGTGAATGTATAGCCATAAATAATTTTTGGAGCGATCAGCCCTACTTTTATTTTCTATCTTATACTATATTATGGTCTTGTTTAAGATTTTCTCTTGTGAAGAAGAAACTTGCAGATGGAAGCATCTGACATAGCTGCAACCATAAGGCAACATCTATGAGCACCTTAACTTGGGTTCAGAAGGAAAATCTCTGGACGTGAATGTCTTTCATGATATCTAGTTTATTCATGAAGAAATGTGTTAAATTTGACAGGATATAAAATTAAGTCAGAAGACAACACTATTTTTATTTGTTTTTTATTTTTAGAATGAATTAAATGTAGGGAAAATGTGAGATTGGAGGACAAACAAGTGTGTGTGTTTGCAAGTATTTGTGAACTATCTGATTAGAGATGATGGCTAATGCCATTATATAAATGAGATTGGCAGGAAATAACCTGTAGAGAAAGGAAAGCAGAGATGGAAAATACATATTTTCTGTGTAAGTCTTGGCTATATGGCCTTTAAAACATATTTATTGCTCTTTCCGGCAAGAGTCTTATAACATGCATGGTAAAGCTAACTGTAATATAGGAAAAAAGTAGATACAGTTTCATAATGAAAACTGATAAACTCATGGTGTCAAGAGCAATGAATTGAAGTCATGTGATTGGTTGAAACATTTGAGAACTGACATATAAAAAGCAGAAAACGCACTGAAAACAGTGAATGATAATAATAGGAAGTAGAAGAATAAAATTCAATATAGAAAAGAGAAATCTGTCATAATGGAGGTAGAATTAAACTCTGAATGGTCAGAGTTTAAAGCATAAAAGCACAGTGACTAACATATTTCATCCATCAAGAGCAATGAGGCAGAATTGAAGTGTGGCAAACCCATTGGATTTACTGTTACAAGATGATTTGTGAGTTCTGCTTCAGTAAACCAAAAGGACAGAAAATTTACACAGGATAATGAAATGTAGTAATGTGCAAAGGGAACCTCGGCTGCTGTCTCCTACAATAGTGAAATCAGAAATTAATCCTTCTGATAACATGTAGATAATGAAGTCATATAACTACATCCTCATTTAGAAAAGGACAGCAGAAGATGAAGAGAACAGAAAGGACAAAATGAAGTCTATTAGCACAGTTAAGTTCTAAAATTGAGGAGCTACCTGTATGTTTGGAGACAGAGGTAAAGAAACAGAAAAAGAAGAAACAGAAGGAGCGCACAGGCGATGGGCCGGCTCATGGACAGGGCCGGACGCGACTCGCCTAGATTCCCTTCAGACGGCGCTTCCAGCGGCCCAGCACGCAGCCCATTGTCAGAGACCCACACCCACCGGCCCAGGCCGCCTTTGGTGCATTATGGGTGGGGAAACCCCCACTGCGGGGCGAACCGGAGGCCCCAGAGAACAACCCTCGAAGGGAAAGCGAGGTTGCCACGGATTAACGGCGTGACCAGGCCCCGCCTTTCGCGGTGTTCCCGCCTTGTGGCCGGAGCCCCGCCCCTGCAGGCCCGGATTGGCCTTCAGATTCGCTCTACATTCCCGTTGGCTGGTGCCCTGTCAGTCACCCCGCCCCGCCCCCTCGGGCCCACCGCGCCCGCATGTTCCAGTGCGGCAGCCGGACGGCGAGTTGATTGGCTGACCACAGCCGTCCGTCATGGGGGACACGCCCTTTTGGGGCGCTGTGTCCAGAAACCCAGCCAGGCCACATTGGCCCCCGGCGCTTGCTGGCGCTACCGGCCTCTCAAGTCTCTCCCAGTCCAGGGACGCGGGGGCTTTAAGAGCTCTGGGGTGTTTTAGGGTCGCGGCGACCCAGACTAGGTGCACGTGTTCTGGCCTAGACGCGGCGCGGGGATCCAGTAGTGCAGTGAGGGACGGATTATCTGGCCCCCTGTGCGGGCGGGTGGCGGAGCGAGCGCGCGCAGCCCGTGCCTCGACCGCGGCCCGGGTCCCCGGCCCGGCTGTAGCGGTATGTTTGCGGACCCAACTTCATGATAAGCGCGGAAAAGTGGGGGGAGCGACACTTGCTCTTAATGCGTTTCAGAAACGCCTTCTGGCGCCCCGCGTAAAGTTTCTACTCACTTGCGGTGCGGGGGGGGCGGGGGGAGTTATCTTGACAACCCAAGGAGGTTGAAAACTTGGTGAAGGAAATAGGGTGAAAAAGGGATAAATATAATAAAAACTCATAAGTGTACAATTCAGAAGTAATGTTGTGTTACCATCACTACCAACCATTACCAAAATTTTTCATCACGTCAAACACAAACTCCATACCCATTAAGCAATACCTCTCCCTTCCCCCCACCACAGGCCCTGATAACCTCTAATCAACTTTCTGCCTATATGTATTAGTTTATTCTAGATATTCATGTAAGTGGAATCATAGAATATTTGTCCTTTGTAGCTGTTTATTTCATTCAGCATAATAGTTTCATTCATTCTTCTGCATTGTGGCATCTATCAGAGTTTCATTCCTTTTTTTTTTTGACTGAATATTATTCTATTGAATATATGTATGTGTGTGTGTGTGTATATATATATATATATATACACCATGTTCCATTTATCCTTTCATGATTTGATGGACACTTGGGTTTCCACCATTGGGTTATTTTAAATAATGTTTATATGAATATTCATGTATAAGAATGTGTTAGAAACTCTGTTTTCCTTTCTTTTGAATATATACCTAGAAGAATGACTGCTGTTCATATGGTAATTCTATGTTTAAATTTTTAAGAAATTACCAAACTGTTTTCCACAAAGTCTGCACATTTTTACCCTTCCAGTCACATTACTCTTAAGCATTTTTTTCTTTTGTAAACATAAAAATCATAGAACAAAATAGTAAATTTAAACAGTAATTATAAAGCAAAGACACATATAATTGAAAATATTGCCAATATCTCAAATCCATCCCAATGGACAATGCTTTACTTTTCCCAGAAATTATCACACAACTGACATTATAGGAATTGCATTCTTGTTTTTTCTTTTAACCACCTTTTAAAGCACCTGTAGAATATTGCAAATTTTTTCCTGCTTTTTAACTTTATATAAGAAGTGCCTTATATATTTATTTGTGCCTTGCATTTTGCTCTTTTATTCTATTGCCATATACAACCTAACATTTCTACATTTAACCACATTCAAATATATAATTCAGTGATGTTAATTATGTTCACAATGTTGTGTTAAAATCATCACCATCAATTACCAAACTTAAACACCATCCCACATAGAAACTCTGTACATTTTAATCATTGACTCCCTATTCCCTACCTCCACCCTGGTAACCTACATTCTAAATTCTGATTCTATGAGTTTGCTTACTTTACTTTTTTCATATCAATGACATCATACAATATTTGCCCCTTTGTGTTTGGTTTATTTTTACTCAATATGATGTCTTCAAGGTCCATCCCTGTTGTTGCCTGTATCAGAACTTCATTCCCATTTGTGGCTGAATAATATTCCATTTTGTATATATACCACACATTGTTTATCCATTCTTCAGTTAATGCACACTTGGGGTCCTTCCATCATTTGCAATTGTGAATCATGCCACTTAGAACATGGATGTGCAAATATCTGTTTGCGTCCCTGCTTTCAGTTGTTTTGGCTATACACCATGAGTGTGATTGCCAGGTCAAATGGTAATTCTATACTTAAAATTTCTGATGAATTGTTAAATGACTTCCACAGTGGCACTATTTTACATTCCTACCAATAATGAATGAGTGTTCCTATTTCTGCATATCCTCTCCAACACTTTTAATTTTCAGTTTTTGAAGTAGTAGTCATTCTAGTTGGTATGAAATGGTATCTTGTGTTTTTTAATTTGCATTTCCCTAATGGCTAATTATCTTTAATGGCTGAGCATCTTTTCTTGTGCTTTTTGGTCATTTGTATATTCTATTTGGAGAAAAGTTTATTCAAGTCTTTTGCCTATCTTTTTAAGTGGTGTGGTCGTTTGGAGCTATATGTACCCCACAAAAATGTTCTTAAACATAATCCTTGTAATACCAGGAAATTGCTCTCTTGGCTCACTAGTTGCTGACACCCATCACCCTCTCTCACAATAGGCAGCAGTGGGATACAGCCACTGCCATAGCTTGCTGGTGCCAGAGAGAGAGACATATAAAACCTTGTTCCCCAAGATTGAATGGGGTACAGCACAGGCCCAAAGCTTCCCACTGCTTTTGATTAGCTGCTTTGGATCACTAGGGGCACTGCCCTGAGGGAATTCATTTTTCCAATGCCTTCCCTTCCCCAACAAAGATGGCAGAGGAGACCTAAAGAAAGACTGCTTCCGCAGAGCTGCTGAAGACAGTTGGACTACATTGGCTAGAAAGGTGCCAAGTCAAGAAAGTCCAGCTTTGGGGAGCCATGGAAGAAGCTCCTTGCATGCTTTCTGACCCCTACCTGATTCTCTACCCTGAAAGCTCCTCTGGCCAGTGCTGATTTTGTGGTTCTTGGCCTTGATCTGGCTGGAAAAGACTTACTTAGGAAACTCCTATCCAGCATGTCCCTCCTCCCAGAATTTTTCCTACAGGCAAAAGCAACTTGAGACAACTAAAGCAGTGTAAAAAACAATTGAGGCAGGCAGCCTGGGGCAAAGAGTTACCTGCTTAAAATCCTACAGTGGAACATTAGGGAAGGAAGGTGATCTGTCTCCTGGAAAGTCCAGGGGGTATTCAAATGCTTGTAAACAGAGGAACTCCTTAAGAAAGGGAAAAAAATCCAGAAACAGCAATGAAGACCAGACTTCTCTGGACAAATCAAAGATTTTAAAAAAAGATGTTATTCAACGTCTTCAAGAAGATGAAGGAAAATACAGAGAAAGAACTAAGGATAAAATGTTTATAAAAAACCAAACAGAACTACTGGAGTTGAAGACCACAGTAATTAAAGTGCAAATTCCAAGGAGGGTCTCAAAGCAGATTGGAGCTGGCAGAAGAAAGAATTCATGAACTTGAACACAAGAAAATTAATAAGTAAGGCTGATGACAGAACGATGAATTATAAAAAGGGAAAATAGTCTAAGAATCCTGTGGGATATCATTAAGTGTACCAATATACACATTATGAAATGCCCAGGAGTAGAAGAAAGAGAGAAAGAGGCAGAATGAATATTGAAATATATAATGACAGAAAACATCCCAAACTTAGCAAAAGAAATGAATATGCATTTGCAAGAAGACAAGGGAACAGCAAGTAATATAAAATGAAGAGAAATGTGTCTGCTCACATTCTAATCAAACTATTGAATGCAAAAGACAAGTAGAGAGTTCTGAAAGCTGCAAGACAAAAACAACACATTGCGAAAAAGGGAGCTCCAATTTGAGTGCTCATTTCTCATAAGAAACTATAGAAGCAAGAAGACAGTTGGTTGAAATAATTAAAGTGCTGAGAGAAAATAACTGCCAACAAAGAATTTTATATCTGGAATCCAAGACTTTCTTTCAAAAATGAGGGAAAGATTATGAAGTTCTCTGATAAACAAAAGCTGAGGAACTTTATCACCACTAGAATTGCTAAAGGGAGTTATACAGACTGAAAGGAAAGGAAACTAGACAGTAGTTCAAAGTGGCATAAAGAAATAAAGTCATCAGATAAAGCAAACCATAAGGGTATTATAAATGAGAGTATTATTGTATTGTACTTTTTAGTATGTAACTCCTCTTTTCATACACTAAAGGTGTTAAAATGCAAATGTAAAGAAAACTATAAATCTATGGTTTTTATTTAAAAATGTACAATGATAAAAGTTGTAACAAGTAAAGAAAAAGGTAGGGGAATGGAGGGGTATAGGAACACTATCTGTATGCTATGGAAGTCAAATTCGTATCAAATTAAATATGACTGCTACATATTTAGGGTGCTAAATTTTAATTCACGGTAACCATAGATAAATACATGAAAATAAACCCAAAAAGAACTGAGAAGGTACTTATTATGGTATAATACAAAAAAATCAAATGAATATGAAATTCATATATGAACTTTGACATTAATGGAAGAATTGAGGGACAAAATAGGCATAAGACTTAGAAAGACTAAATAGCAAAATGGCAGAAGAAAGTCCTTCATTATCAGTAGTTACTTTAAATGTAAATGGATTAAACTCTCCAGTCAATAGGCAGAGATTAGCAGAATGGATAAAATAGTATGTCCCAACTATATGCTGTTTACCAAAGATTCACTTTATAATTAAAAGATATAAGTGGGTTGGACGTGAAAGGATGAAAAAACACACCATACAAGTATAAAACAAAAGAGAACTGAAGTAGCTATAATAATATGAAAAAATAGATTTTAAGTGTAAAACTGTTACAAGAGACAAAGATGGCTATTATATAAAGATAACAGTGTCAACTCAGCAAGAATATACAATATTAATAAATATATATGTGCCTAATAGCAAGGCACCAAAATATATGAAAGAAATACAGATTTGAAGGGAGAAATGATGGTTCTACCTTAAGAGTAGTAGCTTTTAACACACCACTTTTAATAATGGATAGAATATTTTGACAAAATATCAGTAAGGGAATAGAAAACTTGAACAATACTCTAAATCAACTAGATCTACTGGGCATATATCAAACACTTCACCCAACAGAATACACATTTTTCTCAAGTGCACATGGATCGTTTTCGAGGATAGACCATGTATTAAGTCACAAAACAAGTCTCAATGAATCCACAATACTGAAAGTATAGAATGTACCTTCTCTGACCACAAATGAAATGAAGCAAAAAATCAATAACAGAGGTAGAAATGGAAAATCCACAAATATGTGGAAATTAAACGGTGTACTATTCAACAACCAACAGGTGAAAGAGGAAATAACAAGGGAAATTAGGAAATATCTGGAGGTAAAAGAAAATGAAAATAAAATGTATCAAAACTTAAGAGATTCATCAAAGGTAGTTCTGAGAGAAAATTATATCTCTGAATACTAACATTGAAAAAGAAGAAAAAGGGTTTGTGGCTGAAAGGGATAGTATAGGAATGTAAATGCCATTTGAAAGAAAGCTAGAAAATAATCTAGGGACTGAATAACATAGAGAACCTGGAGGAGGATGAGGGCTGTGGTTAAGAATACAAATGCAAGAATGTTCTTCTGTGAGTTAGAACAAATGTACATCACTATTATAAGGTGGTAAGCATATAGTGATGCAAGGTAACAATACAATTAATGTAAGTTATTTACTATAGTTAGCAATATTGTAATATTCTTGCACCAGTGTCAAAGAAGGTGCTATATCAATGCGAAGGGTCAACAATGTGGGGTATGGGATTTTTTCTTTTGGACTAAGGAAAAAGTCAAAGGTTTACTGGGACAATGATTTTACAGCTCTGTGATGAAAGTGAGAGTCACTGAGTCATACACTTTGGATAGGATATACAAGCATGGGACTGTATAACACAGTGAACCATGTGGTGGAAGATGGATTGTGGTTAACAGCACAAATATGAGGGTGTTCTCTCATGACCGATAACAAATGTATATTACTAATGCAGTGTTAATAATAGCAGGTGTATAGAAAAAATATACCAGAGTTACACTATGGACCATAGTTAGTGGTAATAGTCTAGTCATGTTCTTTCAAAATATGTAACAACTGTTCCACAACAGTGTAAGTTGTTAATGGATTGGTGATGTATGGGAATTCTACACATAATGCATAATTGTTTTGTAAGCTCACAACTTCTCTAATAAAAAATTAAAAAAAGAAAAGATTTCAGAATAGAAAGCTGTCCTCAAAACTGGAAGAACTAGTAAAAGAAGAACAAACTAAACCCAAAAGCAACAGAAGATAGGAAATAAAGCTTGAAATGGAGATAAATGGAGAATCAAAAAACAATATTGTCTTTAACCAAAAAAAAAAAAATCAATAAATTGGAAAAATCTTTAGCTAGACTGACAAAGAAAAATGAGATACGGAAACACTAACTAAAATCAGAAATGACATTATTACTGTCCCTTTTTATTACCCCACTGAAATAAAAAGAACTTTAAGAGGATTCTGTGAAAAAGTGCACACCAAGAAATTAGATAAGCTAGATGAAATGGACAAGTTTCTAGCAACACGCAAACTACCTATATTGACTCAAGAAGATATGGAAGATCTCAACTAATCTTTAACTAGTAAAAGAGATGACTCATCAAAAACATCCCAACAAAGAAAAGCCCAGGGCCATATTACTTCACAAGGGAGTTTTACCAAACATTCCCAGAAAAGTTAGGACCAATCCAGTACAAACTTTTCCATAACTTGGAATAGGAGTCTAATGGTTTTAAGTTGTATGTACCCCAGAAAATATGTTCTTCATGTTAATCCATTCCTTGGGGGTAGACCTATTGTAAGTAACATCTTGGTGAGTAGGATCTTAAGTTATGATGTGACTCACCTCATTCAGGGTGGGTCCTAATCCTCTTACTGGAGTCCTTTAGAAGAGAATGAAATTCAGACAGTGAGGAAGTGATGGAAGCAAGAAGCTGGAAGCAGGGATACCTGATAGAGAAGGGAGATACCAGCAGGCATATCTTCCTCCAGTATTTCCTTGGTTGCTGCACAGTGTTCCACTGGACTCCAGAATTTTGAAATAGTTGTTTCTGACAGTTCTTCACTGTTTAATAGTTACTTGTTCTGGTTGAGGGACTGATTCCTGGAGCTCTCTACTCCACCATCTTCCCACAATTCCCCCATATGCATGTATTCTTGCATCTATCATTATGCACACATGCATGCCAGGTTTTTGTAGGGAAGTTGTAGGCATAATTGTTGGGCCACATTGTGTGCAGATATTCAACTTTGTTGCAAAATTGACTCCTAAACAGTTACACCATTATGTCATCCCAATGTCATTGTATGATAGTACATACTGCTTCACATCATTTTTGCACATCAAGTTGTCAGCTTTTAAAATTTTGGTAAATCTTCAATGTATGTATGTATATGTAATTGTATCATCTTTTACTTTTAATTTAGATTTCCCTCTGAGCACCTTTCTTTTACTAAATGACTTCTGTTATGAAGTATTTGTTCAATTATCTTGCCCAATTTTCCTGTAGTATTGTATATCTGTACTGATTTATAGAAGGTGTTAATATATGCTGAACACAAGTCTATTGTCATTTGTATATTTTGTTAAAGTCTTCTCTAACCAGTTAATGTCTCTTTAATTTTTTTATATTGTCCTTCATTAACTGGATCTGCTTAATTTTTCTGTCATAAATTTCTCAATCTTATTCATGGTTGCTATTAATTTCTGTGTCTTTTTAATAAGAAACAACATATGATGATAAATACCAATATTACTTTTTAATATCCTTATATTCTTTCCTTCAACTTTGTGCATGTAAATGACCTTGCATTTAATTGTGTAATATTGAGACAGATGTGGAATTAAATTTTATATGCAAACTGATTGTCCCTGGACTAAGTATTTTAAAAATTTGCCCTTCCTCCACTGATCTGCAGAGCTAATCTGGTAATTAATCTTGTTTCAGGGCTCTTTCTTCTTTCCATTGGCCTGTTTTCCAATTTGTGCCCTGATGTCACACACCTTGAGTTGTAATCATAGGATGTCTCCATGTTATATTACAATAGGTTCCTCCAGTTCTTTCCTCTTTTTCAAAAGGGTTTTGACTTTTTCCATCCCATTGAATTTCCATTTAAAGTTTAGATTAGCTTGTCAAACTCATTGAGGCTTACGTTTATTTTGATTTTGTTATCATCTTGTATCTAACTCATTCCCAAAAAATCCTTCTCCCATTCATTTAATCATTTTTGGTTAATGACTTTATATTCCATAATGGTCACATTGGGAGTTGGATGAGAGAATTCCATGTACTCAATATGCCTTATATATCTGGAGTTCTAATTTGTTCATCCATATTTGCCATATAGATAGATAGATAGATAGATAGATAGATAGATAGATAGATAGAATAATAAATAAATATCCATGTCTCTACCACCCAACTTAAGACATAGAATATCACCAATAGTTTTGAAACTGCCTTAGTGCAATCACATCTTTCTTAATTTCCTCAGAAGTTAAGTATAAATTTTCTATTAAAATAAGCAAAAGCTACAATATTTCCACTTCAACTTGTTGATGAGCTTATTTAATATAAGATGTTGTCCAATAACATTCTAAAACTCTCATACTCTGACTATATTTCTGACTTTCTGAACACCATCACATGCCCACTCTAAGCTCCAGCCTTGCAGAATACTTAATGACATATAATATGCTTTTCTTTCTTTTTTTTTAAAAATATCTATTTATTTATTTATTTATTCCCCCCTTGCTGCTTGTGTTCGCTGTGTCCATCCGCTGTGTGTTTTTTCTGTGTCTGCTTATCTCCCCTTTGCTGTGAGGTCTTGTTGCATCAGCCCACCGCGCTGCGCAGGCCGGCCTGCCCTCACAAAGAGGCCCCGGGAAGCGAACCCGGGGCCTCCCATATGGTAAACGGGAGCTCTATCGATTGAGCCACAACCGCTTCCCTATAATATGCTTTTCTATTCCTGGTATTTTTGTCAATTATAATTCTTTTCCATTAAATATTTCTTTTCTACCTTTCCTCATATTATGGCTAATTTTCACTTCTCTCTCAAAACTCTCAAAACATATTCTCTTCTTCAGATAGCTCTTTTGCTCTTAAATAATGCCTCCTTTTTTTTTTTT
>JAQZBX010105095.1:0-10889 GCA_029593785.1 Cabassous unicinctus
AAATCTTTAAAAAAAAAAAAAAAAGATATATATGCCATATTCTTGTAATTTAAAAAACTCCTTGGTATCTGGATCATGTCTTCTTTCTGTTCCTAATGCTATTCATGTTTCTCCCTCATTCACATTCTTTTTTCTTTTTTTTTAAGTACCAAACGCTCCTTTCTCTGTCATTGGTCTTTTTTATTGATCAACTCTAGTGGCTTTCTTTTTTTAAGCTTATTACATAAATGATTTCTATTTTTATCTTTATTAATTACTGTTCCTTCTTTTTTTTTGGGGGGGGGGTTATTTTGTGGATCTTTTTCCTAATTTTTTTGGGTTGTAACCCTATTTGTTTTCAGTCCTGAATCAGGCAAAGTCTGAGCAAGAAACTGGGTCGTTTGAAGAGACTTTAATAAAGGAACTACTTAGGAAGGTGTAGGCAGGGTTTGGGGCTCCTGAACCCCACCGCCCCTCCCCCAGCGTGGAGGGGGATGACATGCAGCAGCCTTGCAGGGAGGATCTAGGAGAGTAAACCCCCCATCTTCTGCACCTTTCTCCCTCTGAACTTGCCAGTGTTTAACTTTTAAACTTTTAAATGGATAAACCCAATTGGGGGCTAGAGGCTCCGGGAGCTACTTTGTACAATCCTTAAGTGTCATTTTCTTGAGGCACTGAGCAGCTGGAGAAAGGAGAGAGTGCATGTGGAGAGTCAAACAGAAGACATTCAGCACTCTTTTTCTAATAAAGCATTTAAGATTATACAGTTCCCTCTGAGTATTACTTTGGCCGAATCCCCATGTTTTATTATTGTTAGTTTCTTACTGTAATTTCTTCCTTTAACTGGGAAATTTTTAGCACAACAGGTTAATATTTCAGGAGTAGTTTTTTGGAAGGGGTGTTCCTTTTGGTTATTTTCTAATTTTAGTACATTATGATCAATGACTGTGGTCTGTATAATTTCTAATTTGGGGAATTCATTGAACTTTTTTACGGGCCTAATAAATGGCTAATATTTGCAAATACTCATAATGAATATTTTTTGGTTGGGTAAAAAAATCTATATCAACTATTCAAGATTGTTAATTGTGTTATTTAATCATGACATTCTTTTTATTTTTGTATGTATTGGATCTGTTAATTTTGGAATGATAGCTTAAAATCCATCACTCTCGTGGGTTCAGCAATAGCTCCTTCTCGTGATCAGGTTTTACTATAAATATTTTGAATCTATGTTGTTAGGTACATAAAAGTTCCTGACTTGTATATTTTTAATATATTATATCTTTTATGAATAGACCCTTTTAATGCTTTTTGCTTTGAATTTTAATTGGCCTAGAAATATTGCTTTTTTCTGTCTGCTTTTGTTTTTATTATCATTCAATTGGTAAATCTTAAAAAAAAATTTTTTTTGTTTTCCTTTCTTCCTTCCTTTTTTTAATATTTGGTTTCATTTTGCTTTTGTCTTTTATTACACTCCTAATAAGAGAGAAGAACAGTGAATCTGATAATGATTTCTGCCTTTTCTGTGAGTATTCCCCCAAACTGTGTTAAAATCACTTTTATTTTATTTTATTATTTTATTTTTGCCCCTTTCTGTTCAGATAGCTCTGCTCCCTGTATCTCACTAAAAACTCCTACAAGGGAGGAGCAACAAGGACGAGGTTGGAGAGGCAGAGCCATCATTCAGGAGGAACTGGGAGCTCCTACACTCAGAATTTAGAAACAGCTTAAACAGAGCTGAGCAAAGCTCATTTTGATAAACTCACTTGTATGTGCTTGTTAGTTTTGAACCCTAGTTTGAGTTGTCTCAAATGAAAACCACATGTGAAAAATCCACGAGTTGCACTTTAATGGTTTTATACGATATGGACATCTAGTGAAATCTAGACAATAATGAAGCTTGTCAATAGGGTGAAGACTATAAAAATTCTATTCCTCTTTATATGTCAAGCTGTAAATAGAGTAAAATCATCTATATCTTTCCAATTCAGTCAGATGAATATTTATTTTTATTGTATTCTTAAAAGAGCTGATATTTGTTCTATTTCTTCTAATCTAGTTTCACTCTAAGAGCTGTTGCCTTAATCGACTACACCTGCCGTTCCACAACTAGAGTTTTGCGTTCTGGTTTTGTTATACGCTCTTGAATTAACTTTAGATGATTTACCATGTAGCATCTTTGGCACATTCCCTCAAATTCTAGATTGTATTTTTCTTTTCCTTTTGTTTTCTCCTTCCTTCGAGATATTTTCCTTTTTTCTTTTCTTTTTGCAAAATCACAACCTCCACATGGAATTACACTCATTTAGTCTCACTGAGCAGATTAGTTCACTGGACGAGAAATGCCAAAATATTGACAATATTTTGTCTAAATGAATTTATGACAGACTTGGTGATCTATAGTTTGAACCAGATTGTTGGAGATTTAATCAAAATTTTTTCTTTGTCTTAAGGGCATAAGTTTTAAGAGAATATGTGATCTTGACTCTTTTTACCTCATTTATCTGGTACACATTTCTAGTTTCAATTCCCTGCAGTGCCTCTGAGGAAATGTTAGTTACTGATTGAAACATTTGCTCTAACACATGCAAAAGGCTTCTTACTAGAAATTGATTTGTTGATTTTTAAAATGCCTCTTAGAATAAGAATCCCCATTAAATTTCATATTGGAAAAAGAAGCAATATGTATGAATGACATCACCAGGAATGTCTGTGTGCTGCATATGTACAATTTTTTCTAGTCATTATATTGAACATGCCTCATTTTTAAAGAGTATGACCTTGAGTTGTCATTGCTTTAGAAAACATGGACTGGTTAGGACATCCATTAATGTCCTAGAACAAATGCTGTAGCAGAATCCCCAAGGGAGATAGGGATTTTACTGGTCTCTGGACACAGGAATCCATTTGTTGGAACATATGCTGAGTGTGATGAGCTGTAAAATGAAGTTAATTTCTGTGCTAGACCAAACTAGGTGAAAGACGGAGCAACTGGATAATACAAGGGCTGCATATTCTTCAGAGGGAAAAATAACTGCCTTTTTTTCAGATATTGTCACACATCCTTTTCAGTTATTTGACAAGACCATGAAGAACAGTAAAGAGGAACAAAATCTAAGTAAGAGCTCCAAATCAGTATCTAGGAAGCTTTTATTGTGAAATCTTTAATTTCAGGTTGTACTTCATGCAGAGTAGTAGAAGAACAGAGGATCGTACCTTATTGCTAAAAGCATTTTGTAAGTGAAAAAGCTATAATACTGTTCTTGTGAGTTGTAACAGAAAAAAATTTAAAAACAGGAGTTGGAATTTTCTATATTTCATTTATGGTGCCTGATTATCAGAACAGGAATAGTATAACATTTTTGTTTTATATTTTCCTGCTGTGAATAAATTTTGCTGAATTTTGGGGGATGATATTTTTCTAGATGAGATTCTGTGTAAGTTAGTGAAAGTTTTTCTATTATTTTCCATATACAGTTTTTTAAATATATCTTCTCTTTTTTTAAACTTTATTTTGTACATTTAATAATTGAAAATATAAACAAAAACTAAAAAGTAAACACAGATGATAAATATATACATTTCTCAATTAAATGCACTGGATACATATAAAATTTTTTTGAACCAAACAATATGTTACACAATATATTTGGTTCATAGTAACGCATTCATACAGTATTTTCTTTTAAACTGCTGTTTACAGTTGCCCTGCTGTTTTTAAACACAACACTGTATTAAAAGCAAAGTGTGAATTTTTATTCCACTTCCCACTTTCCCAACCACACACAGTCATAATTATTTTGTAAGCAGAATATTAGTTTTGATAATATGCAGCATGGTAATAGGGCTTGGAGAGTTTTAAACTGTTATATTGAGCTTCTGACCTTCTTTTACATATTAGGGGAACCACCTCCTATTTTCACACAGGGTGGTATGTTAATGAAGGGCGTAGACATTGGATACAGATATAATTTTATGATTTTGGACAAAATACTTAACTTCTCTGGGCTTAGTTTCCCATTTATAAAATTTATTTATTTATTTAAAAGATTTATTTATTTTATTTTATTTATCACCCCCCTTGCTGCTTGTGCTGCTGTGTCCATTCGCTGCGTGTCTTCTCTGTGTCTGCTTATCTCCCCCTTGCTGTGAGGTCTTGCCACATCAGCCATGTGAGCCGGCCTGCCCTCACAAGGAGGCCCCAGGAAGTGAACCCGGGGCCTCTCATATGGTAAATGGGTGCTCTATCCATTGCGCCACACCCGCTTCCTGCCGTGAGGTTGCTGCATCAGCCCACCGCACTGCTCAGGCCGGCGTGCCCTCACAAGGAGGCCTCCGGACGTGAACCCGGGCCTCCCATTTGGTAAACGGGGGCTCTATCCACTGAGCCACACCCGCTTCCCCATTTATAAAATTTATAATTCCTGTTCCATAAATGTTTTGTGCAGATTAAATAAGATATTGTATGATAAGTATTTTGCAAAATATCTGGTTCAAATACAATAGCATCTTTTCTCATTAATTCTATGAATGATAAGTACTTCCTGAAAATAGGATTACATTTTTTAAAAAAATTTAAACACCCTTACTAAAATTTCATTTAACAAAAGGTAATATTTTATGTGCAGGGCACTATTCTAAAGGTGGGTGTGTTATTATCATCTTCACTGTACAAATGAGAAAACTGAAGCACAGAGAGGAAAAATAATTTGTCCAACTGTGGGATAGAGCTGTGAACTTAAAACAGGCATGCACTGCAGAGGCCTTTTTATTTTCATTAAAAAAATTTTTTTAATAGGTAAGACATTCACATGTATCTTTTAAAAATAAAAAATATATATAAAATACGTATTTAAAAGTATATACAGTGAAATGTCTTTTTCCTTCCTCTAAGTGTCCCTTCCCAGTCGCACTCATAAGCAGCACTGGTTTTCGTTTCTTAGGTGTCTTTCCAGAATTTCTTTATGCATGTACAAGCAAATACAGATGTTTGTCTTATTATCTCCACATTGTTTTCCATATGAACTTTTTTCATTGATCAAAATATCTTCAAAACCTTTTCAAATCAGAGCATGGAGAGTTTTCTCATTCTGTTTTGGAGCTACCTAATAGTCCCTTGGATGGATATATTGTAGGGTATTTAGCCTATCTCATATTGATGGACTATTGTTTCTTTGTTATCTATAGCCCAATTATCTTTCCTGTTCTCAAAATTATTTTGAGAACAGAGTTGAATTATTTTGAGAACAGAGTTGAATAATTTTGCACGTGTTGCCTAAATTGCCAGAAGTGGTTAAATGCTATTTGCGTGTGTAATATTGATATTGTACACTTACAGTCCAAAAGGACTGTGCCAGTCTATACCTCCCCCTTGGGAATGGCTGTTCCCCCCACAAGCCCTGCCAAGTGTGTTAGCCAGGTTTGGAGTTCCGCTAATCTGATAGGTTAAAAATGTTATCTCGGGGTAGTTTGAATTTGCATTTCTCTTATTCCTGTGAAGTTGCAGAGCCCATGGCCTCGAGGAACCCTAGTTCAAGGAAATGATTTTTATCATCCCTTTCTAAAATCTCATTTAAAAATGTCTGGACTCAAAGTTCCTATTACTGTGATTTCAGCCAAAACAGGATGTCACAGTTCCTAGCCTACTGTAAACCCTCAGAGATAAAATTAAGAAGTGAGAAAGGGGAAGTTTTGCTTGGTGGGTAGAAAGTGTGAATAAAAATTAATAAAAATAATTAAGTGAGAGAGTCCCCATCAGAGAGCCAAGTGGAAGGGAAGGGAACTAATCCCCAAACTCACAAGGTGCTTGAGCCTGGGAGTAGCTTAGATGGTCTTGTGATCTCAGCAAAGTTTGTAGATTTGTTGAGCTCCAGCACTTGGATACAAATGGTACTCCATGATAGATATTCCAGTTGAATGTTTAATTATGATTTAGCTACATAAATCATTTAAATGTGAATGAAATCCCTCTGGAAAAGTGCCTGTTGCAGTTGGGCAGTTTGATGTAATTATGAATTCCAAAAATATAATTGGATCATGCTTGTAAACTGATCTGTTAATCTGGGCATGATTAAGTTATGATTAAGGCGTTGACTGGGCCACAGTCAGTAGGGCGTTGAGCCCCACCCCTTGGTGGGTGGGGAATCAAATATAAAAGGCATGGCAAGAACAGAGTTGAAGCCGTTTTTAAGAAGCAGTTTTGATATTGGAGAGAACGCCCTAGGAGAAGAGAAGGGAGCCGTTTGCCTGATCGTCTACAGCTGACCTTGTGGAGGAAACAGGAGCTAAGCCTGGAGAGAAATGCAGCCCCAGGAAGAGAGGAACCCAAGAAGCCTGAACCCTGGCAAATGTCGGCAGCTGCCTTGCTCCAACACGTGGCAATGGACTTTGGTGAAAGAAGAAACTTATGCTTTCTGGCCTGGTAACTGTGGACTTCTACCCCAAATAAATACCCTTTATAAAGACCAACCCATTTTTGGTATTTCACATTAGCACCCCTTTGGCTGACTAATACAGTGCCCCATATGGAAAACATGGTTTTGTGTGCCCCCATCACCTCTAGTATTTGTATATTCTTTGTACATTTCCTTATAGCTTTAAGACATGTCCCTTAGTGTTTCCCTTCCCAACAGACTGCCTCCCCCCCAGCTCCTCCTCTGTAGAAAAACCAAAACCTGCCATTGCTTGATTCCCTTACAAACATTTCTGCCAAAGCTTCACTCAGATGATGCTTAAACAACTACCTTCCAAGGCAGCCTGTTCTATCTAACTTAGACTGTTAGAAAATTCTTCATACCGAGTTGAAATGTACCTCTGGTGGCTTCCCATTCAGGGGTGCCCAAGTTCTACACTTGTCAAACAGCATAAGTGGAGCCTCTAGTGCAAATCTAGTCTTCACATATTTTGAAGCGCACTACTGTGCCTCTCCTGAGATTTTTCCAGATTCCCCCAACCTTACATCTTCAAACATTTTTCAGATAGCATTTAGTTATTAGAATAATTTAGCAGAAGCTTGTCTATCTGTGGAAAGAGAGACTTGAAATTTGTGGATCACTGTTTCAATGCATATTCATACATTTATTAAACACGTTTACATGTATTGCAGCTTCGTAGGTGCTTAAGAGGGAAAAAAAAAAGGACTAGGAATTCTTGCCTCCAGGAATTAAAAATTTATCTGAGGGTACAGTTTACACACACAGCACACAATATGGCTACAGTATAACTCAAAGCAGGATATGATTGTAAAAATCATGGCCTCAGCAAATGAGTGTGTGGTTCTATGAGGCCAGGTCAGGGAGGGTTGTGGGAATCTTAGGGTGCAGACTGTCTACAGCAAGCTGCACTTTGAAAGATTGGATTTGTGCATACAGCCTTTTAGGTAGACTAAGGTCACATAAATAGGCTCCTCACTCAGAAAACCTTGAATGCCCAAATGAGGAATTTGGATTTTTTTATCCTGAAGACAAAGGAGAAATATTTGGAGGCTTTTGGAAAAAACAAAAGCAAAGCTGTGTTTTAGAATGCTTAATCTGGAGATAGATTACATTGGACAAGAGAACCAGAAACAAGGCATTTGGGAATAAAGATAGCCCCAAATCTAGACATCGGAGTTCCAATCAAAACTTGAGGTGGGAAGCAGATGTGGCTCAAGCATCTGGGGTCAGTTCCCGGTATCTCCTAAAGAAGACGAGCAAGACTGAGCTGATGTGATGGTCTGGCATAGCGAGCTGATGCAACGAGGAGACATGAGGAAACACAATGAGAGATACAACAAGCAGGGGAGTGGAGGTGGCTCAAGTGATTAGGCACCTCCCTCCCACATGGGAGGTCCCGGGTTTGGTTCCCGGTGCCTCCTAGAAAGATGAGTAGAAATTGAGAGCACAAAACAGTCACAGAGAGCAGATGGCGAGTGCAAACAATGAGGTGGGGTTTAAAAAACAAACAAAAACTCAAGGTCATTCACCCTCTCTCCTCTGCCCCCACAGTGGCCATTACAAACCTTTCTCACTTCTCTCAGCCTCCGTCCATTTCCACTCTCATCTCATGAGGCAGAGAGCAGAACTGCACCTCCTTTCTACCCCACTGGGATAAAGGGGTCACCTGTTTCCACCATAATACTTCCTGCTTCCACTCCCACCTCACGACACTGGAATGTAGTGAGTGGTGGCCCCGACCTAGATGGTCAATAAATACTTGTCAAGTGACTGCTGGAAGGAGCTTAGACTTTGGAATCAGGCTGATGGAGCACATGAGCTCAATATCTTACTGTAGGTTCCCTAGAAAATAGAGCCTAAGGTTTCAGTGCTAGTGCTTTTTGGGAAGGTGGACTCCCAGGGCAATAAGAGGGAAAGAAGGCAGGAAAGGATGGGAAGAAAAAACAAAGTGATGTGTGTCTGAATTCTTGCTTTACAAAGACACTCAAGGGAAGCAGATGTGGCTCAAGTGATTGAGCTCCTGCCTACCACATGGGAGGTCCCTGGTTCGGTTCCTGGTGCCTTCTAAAGAAACAAGGAAGATGAGCAGACACAGCAAGTGCAAACAATGAGGGAGTGGGAAGAAATAAATAAAATAAATCTTAAAAACAACAAAAAACAAAGACACTCAAGCCCCGTCAACCGGTCCTGCTCCAGAGAGACTATACCGAAACAACTTGTCTTAGGAAAATCCCTCAGAGGGGAAGATGGAGAGGGAGCAAAAACCCATACTTCTGAGCTGTATCTCCCTACCTCTTGGGCAGCCACCAGGAAAGCCTTGCAGCCTGGTGCTGCTAATGAGTCAAAGTTGTGGGAGGAGCCGGCGCATCCAGGTGGCCTCAGGTGAACTTCAGGAGCCAGCAAGGCCCAGAGGAGCTGCGGCCATGCAGAAGAGGTGTGCGATAGGCCAGCTGGGAGATTGGCTCTCTACTGACCAGAAAGTTACTTTACCTCTTTTCATTCACTTAATCTTTGAAGTAGGGACAGATATTTGCCTCTTGGGATTGGCATAAAATAAACGGAACAACAATAATCATAATGATAATAACATCTAATATTTACTGAGCACATACTACACACCCATAGACATGGTGCTGAGCACTTTACATTAATTATCTTATTTAATCTAAGCAAAAGACCCATGAGGTATGTTATTTTCATCAACAGATGAGGAAACTGAGGGTCAGAGAAGGTCACTCAGTAAGTGACAGAGCCCAGATGTGAATCTGAGTGACTAGAAAGTATTAAACACTTAACTAATACCTTATGCAAATATTCTCTGTGTCCTGATTTTGTGATAATCAGCGTAGGCTAAACATTCGCTATATTAGAAACCATGCATGTGTCGCCAGACCTAGTTTTTCTCCCTAGGTCTGGTTTTTAGAATGCTGGTGATAAACTAAGCCTGATTTATTATATGACCATCCTGTATGGGAAAAGACTGTAACTCTGGGTATCTTTGGTCAACATTAAGAGATATAACAGGGGGACAGATGAGGCTCGGGTGGTTGGGCATCCGTCTCCCATATGGAGGGACCTGGGTTCGATCCCCAGGACCTCCCGTTAAAAATTTAAAAAAAGAAAAATATAGATGGCACGTGGGCCACCAGGCCATGTACGTGGGTGAGCCACCAGGCCCTGCAAGTGGGTGAGCTGCCAGGCCCTGTCCGCGGGTGAGCTGCCAGGCCCCGCAAGCCACGCAGCAAGATGATGACATAACAGGGGAGTGACACAAGGGAGAGCCAAGATGAGATGCACCGAAAAACCAGGAACTAAGTTGGTGCAGGCGGTAGTAGGACACTTTTCTCCCACATCGGAGGTTCTGAAGATTGAATCCCAGTGAAGACAGGAGGAGAAAGATGAGAAGAGAGGGCAGGCAATGCACACAGAGAGTTGCCCAGCAAATGGACACAGAAACAGCAAAAACGGGGGGGTGGGGTGGGTAAAAATGGATAAAAGTAAGTAATTAAATAAATAAATCCTTAATGTATAGGGGAGGAAGGTTCGGACTATAGTTAGTAGTAATACTTTGACGATGCTCTTTCATGATTTGTTAACAACTGTTTCACAACAATGCAGGGTGTTTGTTGGGGAGTTGATGTGTGGGAGCCCTGTGTGATGTTATGCATGTTTGTTTTGTAAGATCACGATGTTTACTGAACACTTATAGCTTATGTATGTTCATATATGAATGATATACTTCAATAAATTGTTTAAAAAAAAACAATCTGCAGATCAGTTTTTTATTTTGCCAGATTCATATGTCTTTACTTTTCTATTTTCAGAAAAAAAAACAAAACAAAACTAATACCTTCATTCCTGTTTGTTAGCTTGTTCATTCATTCATTCATTCATTCACCAAAAAATTTTTTTGAGAACCTGTGATTTAGGTATGCTGTAGGTGCTGGGACACATGGGTGAACAAAACTGAAATCCTTGCTCTCATGGAGCTTAAATTCTAGTGGTGGGAGCGGGAAGACCTTCAATAGACAACATATGTGATGAATAAGGATCTTTAGTGTATCAGAAACAAAGTGCAATGGTGTATTAGTCAGCCAAAGGGATGCTAATGTGAAATACCAAAAATGGGTTGGTCTTTACAAAGGGTATTTATTGGGGTAGAAGTCCACAGACACCGAGCCATAAAGCGTTATGTTTCTTCTCTCACCAAAGTCCATTGTCACGTGTTGGAGCAAGACAGCTGCCGACATTTGCCAGGGTTCAGACTTCTTGGATTCCTCTCTTCCCGGGGCTGCGTTTCTCTCCGGGCTTAGCTCCTGCTTCCTCCACAAGGTCAGCTGTAGGCGATCAGGCGAACGGTTCGCTTCTCTTCTCCTGGGGCCTTCTTTACAACATCAAAGCTTCTTCTCAAAGGCTGCTTCTCCTCTGTTCTTTGCCTTGCCTTTTATATTCATTTCCCCACCCACCAGGGGG
>JAQZBX010105096.1:0-10878 GCA_029593785.1 Cabassous unicinctus
CCTAGATACATTTTTGATCGTCACAACTGAGGAGGGGGAGGGGGAATTATTGGTATCTAGTGGACAGGGGCCAGGTATACTGCTAAACACCTACCATACACAGGCCCCTCTCCTCCATAAAAGAATTATCTGGCTCAAAATGTCAGTCATGCCAAGGTTGAGAAAGCCTAACAGATAAAGGGTATCTGAGTGTTGAGTATTGATATATAAGTTTAAGTATTTACATAAACACACTATTTTTTCACCTAATATATTTTATTTGCTTATAACATTTAAAAAATATTTAATTATATAGCAGCAATACAAAGTGTTGCATTAGTACCACCAAAACCAAAGGAATTAGAGAGTCCAATACATCTTTTCTCAGTTTTCCATTCCTGTGCCTTTAGTGGAACATAATTGAGATCAAATTCTGGTTCTGTACAATCCAGGTTTAAAGTAGGTGGTAGTTTTTGATAATAACAAGCCAGTGCAGTAAAAGCCGCTTCGATCGCCCCTGAAGCTCCCAGTAGATGTCCTGTGGCTCCCTTAGTTGAAGAAACTGCAAGGGCATGTGCATGGTCTTTGAAAAGATGTTTGATAGCTTTGTTTTCAGCAGCGTCTCCCAAAGGGGTGGAAGTAGCATGTGCGTTGATATAGGATATCTCTTCATTTTGTACGCCTGCATCTTTTATAGCAGCAACCATACATCTAATAAAATAAGAGACATAATTTAGCAGAACTAAGTTTAATTTTAACAGAGGATTCTTTATGGTTTATGTAAAAGGAACATAGGTATCCGAGTACAATGGGTGAAAAGTACGATTTGGTATAGTTACAGAACCCCATGTTGGATTATATGGGTTAGAATGAAACTGCAAGGGAGTAACGAGTCACATGCAATATTTTGGACTGACTCATCACCATGAGATAAACATACAACAAAATGGATTTTATAATCTCTAACCAAATATAATTCCATTTATTTGAACTGGCTTTTTATCTTGGGGAAAACTTTTATTCTAGGAAATTTTTTTCAGAAAAGGAGAAGAGATTTCAAATGTGGAAAAAAAATTTATAACTATGTTTTACTTCTTTCTTTCACATTTAAATGTAAAACATGGCATATTTCCCAATATTCTAAAATAATCTAAAAGCTTCTGTACCATTATTTCAACCTTTTAAAATCCTCTTTATTGCAGCTGTAAAATTTTTTTAAAAAATGAAGTAGCTAAGCCAAAAAAAGAAACAAATCCAAAACCAAAATTTTCTCTGAAAACCTTATGGATGTTAACATCTGTCTTTTCAGTCCATGATCTCCAGGTTGCTTATATTTTGTAATATGGTGAAAGGTTCCTCTAAACAAAAGCTTCTTCATCAAGTTATTACTATGCTTTACATTTCTAGCACCAGCTACTAAAACTCAAAAGTGTAATTCAGGGGTTGGTAAACTGTGGCCAGGCCAGCTACCTGTTTTTGTTAATAGCTTCATTGGACCACAGCCATGCCCATTCATTTACGTAGCCTCTATGGCTGCATTTGCACTACAATGGCAGAGTTGGAGAGGTGTGACAGTCTCATGAAACTGAAAATATTTACTATTTGTCCCTTTACATAAAAAGTTTGCCAACCGCCGACTAATTCAACTGGTTAAAACATAACAGGACCTAATAACATAACATAAGAGGGCTAACCTTTGAACTAGCTAACACATTATCAGGAAACTTTTTAAAAACTCAATTCACTACCTCACTCTGCTACAACAATAGTAACTTACTTCTCAAAGTGTAGTCCTTCGACCAGCAGCAGCAGTAGAGCTTGTTAGAAATACAGAATCTCAGGTGCCCCCCTAGCCCTACAGAGTCATAATCTGCATTTTGGTAAGATTCTTGGGTGATTTGTATGTACCTTAAAGGCTGAGAGACGCTGATTTAGTAAGAGTAAAGCCCTGTGGAAAGGGTACAAGACCAAGAACGTCTAGAACAAAGGACTGGTTTATTGTCCCAGTCTGAGGAAAACCCAAATAGGAGGATCATGGGAAAGAGCACTCACAATTGTTAAGAACAAATGGAGACATGAAAAGTTGGCAAAAACACACATGGCCTTCTTCACAACTTTATTGGACTTGACTAAAATCCAATTTCTGTAAGGATATTCAAATGTTTTCAAATATTTCAAAGATGTTAAAGCAAAGAATTCAAAAGCACTTTGTTTAGTATAAAGTGGTAAAACAACAGAGATACTGTCTACCAAGAATGCCAGATACTATAATTTTTTCCTAACTGGGGACCCCAATAAATTGTCTTATTTGGAGAAATATTTGGAATGAAACAAACACACAGTCTTTACCTCAAGGCACCTGCTCCTTCAGAATCCGGGGCGGTAATGTGCCCAGCATCACCTGAGAGTCCATAGCCCAAAATTTCCGCATATATCCGGGCCCCTCTTTGAACAGCATGCTCATGTTCTTCCAGGACAAGCACAGCTGCACCTTCTCCCATTACAAAACCATCTCTCTCTGGGTGAAATGGTCTACATGCCAACTTGGGATCTGAGTTTGTACTCAGGGCCCGCACTCTGGAAAAACCAGCAAGAGATAAAGGGCTAATGCAGGAATCGGTGCCTCCAGCCACCATCACATCGGCATCACCATGGGCTATAAATCGAAAAGAGTCTCCCACAGCATGAGCTCCTGTGGTACAGGCTGTGGATACGGCATGATTGGGTCCCTTGAGTTTATAGCGAATGCTGACCTGGCCTGCTGCCATATTGACCAGTATCTTAGGGATGAAGAATGGACTAACTTTATTGTAACCTTTTGTCTGAAACATTACAGCAGTTTCAGAAATAACTTCAAGAGGAACCATTCCCATGCCAATTGCAACACCAGTAGCCACTTGATCGGCTTCTGATAGAGGATACCAGCCGGAATCTTTCATGGCTAACTCCGCAGCTCCAATGGCCATGATGGTGGGAGAAGACATGGACTTGATATCTGATTTGGACACAAAGTTTTGTTCATTGAACTGACCTTCATTACAACCTCTTGGCACATAAGCAGCAACACTGCAAGGGATACTCTTATACTCTTCACCAACCAGTGGAACAATTCCACTCTCTCCCCGGATAAGACGATCCCATACCAGTTGAGTTCCAACACCAAGAGGAGTCACTAAACCGATGCCTGTAATGACAACCCGCCTATGCAATCTGGTTGCCGGTACAGTTCCAAAAAACCTTTTCTTTCTTATTAAGCGCTGGCATAATCTTGAATATAGAAGATGAGGGCTTGTAATTTTTAGGAAATTTTGCAAGCAGTATGACAACATAGTTGAGATTCAGGTGATCAGAAACACACTCCTGTAACAGACCACAACACATTGGGGAGGTACTGCTGTTTAAATAGCTTAAAGGCTAAGCAACACCATATGGGGTTCTCTTTTAGGTGTGAGCTGTTAATTAGCACAGGGAATATAATGCCATGTAATTTTAATTTATGCTCAAACAGCTTATTTGGACTTAACTCCTTTTTTTAGACTGTAAGTACTCTCAGACATTTACATAGAGATGAATTAACGATTCATTCAATTCACCAAAACAGAATTGCTCAATAAAAACTAAAACGGCAATCCTAACCAGATACTGGCTTCAGGAAGTATCCTTTTTCAGGGATTACTGAAACCTTATTCTAAATGGCATTTCTGGTGTCAGGGGCTCAGAAAACACATTTCAGGGAGTATTCTTTGAGGTAGGGGTAAATGGGCTTTATCGATCATCGACAGGCAGAGCTAACCAGCCTTTCCAAGAGGCCTCCCAGGTCGGGAAAGCCGGGTTCAGAATCGACTCTGTGACTCGGCCTGAGACTGGAGGAAGGGGCCGGAGTGGCGGGTCATTCCACCCCTCTCAACTTCTCCAGTTGTGTCATCCGGGGAAGGAGCACTTTGAACTTGACGGTTTCCCCGAGGGGAACACGAGAGCCGGGAGCAGGGAGGGAGTGGCCATTCCCTGCACCGCCTCTCAAGCGGCGCCACACCCGGCGGAGGCGCTGTGAGGGGGAAAGAAGCCGGGCCGTGCCCGCCGACTCCCCTACGCGGGTCGACCCCGGACCCGGTTTGGCGACTGAGGGGCGGTAGGAGGAGGGCCGCGAGCTGCGATACCTGCACCAAGACTCGCGCAGTTCACGCAGCCGCCGTCCCCAGCAAAGGCGCACGCGTTCGCACGCACGCACGCACATGCGTGCTTGTGCGCACGCGCGACGTTCGCCCTATACTCGGCCATTGCCCTTCGTCCGCGTCATCGCTGCGGAGGTTAGAGCGTAGGAGGCGGCCGGGGCTGGGGTAGTCCTAGCAAAAGCTCTCGTTTGGGAACCTCAGTGAACTGCAGATAGCTCGTTGCGGTGCAAAAGCAAAACGGGTTGGGGCGGGGAAGGGGTGTTTTCCCTTATTGTGGGAGAAAGTATCCTCGTATTCCGCGGGAATCCTTGCAAAAAAGGATTAAGGAAATTACTACAGCTTCAAGAATGTACCACCCAAAGTTATTTCTAATAGTGAATAAAGTAGAACTAATCCAAATGACCAACGTCAGGAAATTAGTTGTGTAGCTTATGGTACATCCAAATGTTATACAGGCATTAAAAGCTACAGACATTTATAGTTAAGTATTTATTAATGTGGGAAGATGCTGATTCTAGGTTAGACACAAATTACAGAACAGTATATACCATTTTATTAAGAGATACTTTTCCTAAAAGGTCTAGAAGGATGTGGGATATTGTGCCGAGGTTGTCAGCCACCCCCTTATTTTTGCTTAGCTTTATTTACTACTTTTGCTATAATATGTTTTTGTAGTAATAAAGTTGTTTACAATTTTTAAAAATTGTTGCCAGATCTGGGGCAGAGCTCCAGCTATCACACCCCATGTCTGGCAAGAATGGAGACAAGAATAAAGAGTGAAGACACTTAATTCTAAGTGTCTGAAAAATTGATTTATTTGCTCATAACCAGCTGGGAATAACATGAATACATAAAAAATCAGTAAGTCTACAAGGTGGTATTTATTGAGCATCTGTTGCACATGTGCTGTCCCAGATGTGGGTTTTAATTTTGCTTTTTTTCTTCTTTAAGGATTGACCACAAAATTTGCATCTGAATTTCCTATCCATATTTATGTTTCTTTCCTAGAAAGAATGCCACTTGAAGCACAATTGTTTCAGAATAGATGCTCTGCCTTCTTTCCCAGCTCTAGAGTATTTGGGTCAAGCTTAGCTATTTTGGGACAATGCTGGATTTAAATGAGTTTGGGAATCTACCCTGTCCAAATAGTGCTTAACCTTGAGTCATCCCTAATTTAATTTCTATTCAATCACTTCTTTGGATGGCCCTCATTCAATAGCAATAGAATTACTTTTAAGAAAAAAATATAGCAAACACATGTGGTTATTAAATAAATTAAACTTGATGAGTGAATAGTACTCAACCTTGCTATCTCTGCTTTTCATTGCTGCACAATATTTTAAAGCAATATTGTGTAAAGTCCTACAATTTTTATTTTTCTAAAGCTAAACTCATATGAAACATTTTTAATGTGACTTTCATTTTTCTTTGGTAATATCAAAAAATCATTTTGGACAAGAAGTGACAAATCAACTAAAATCCTATCGAAAAGTAAAAAGGACCAAAAATTCATTTCATTTTTATTTCTACCTCCAATGTCCTTTCCTTTAGTTTGAAAATGGGTAGGAAATATGATATTCTAACACAGGGGTTCTTAACCTTTTTGTTCCATGGACCCCTTTGTTAGTCAGGTGAAAACCACAGACCCCTTACTAAGTCCACACTATACTGTGCATTATTTAACAAATATATCACACCTGAACCAACGCATCCCCACAAGAATGTTTATTTTTGAATTTCAATTCAAGCTCACAGACCCCTGTTCTAATAGTTGTATATGATTTAGTGTCATATTTCTTCCCTCAATAGTATGGTGTTTCTTGCACCAAAATCTTCAAAAGAGCTCCAACTATCATAGCCTCCTGTTCAGACTTTTTAGATTTACCTTAAATTCTTTGTAATTTGATTCAAAACTATCTTTCCAGATATACCTTCTATTCTCTATTAAATTGAGCCAACTAATCTTGCTATCTCGTTTGACTCCAACTTTTCTATTCCCATCTCTGTATCTTTGCTTGTATTTTCTTTTCTTCAACAAATATTTATTTTTCTCCTACCATGTGCTAGAAGCAGGGATACAAAAATAAGTAGGGGCATGGCCCTTGTTCTCAAGAAGCTTGTAGTCTAATAGAGGGAGACAGGGAAACCAATATGTGCAAACTACCGAAACAAATGCTATAATATTAGTCTCAATAAGATGAAAAGGGGCAATGAAGTCGTGCTAACTTGTGAAGTCAGAAAAGGCTTCAAAGAAGTGATCCTTGAGCTATATCTTGAACATGACTGACTAGTTGCTTGTCTGGCAAATAGGGTGGGAAAGGGCATTATGGCAGGGGGAATAGACAAAGGCCTGCAGGCATGAAGCATCATGGCATCTTCCACAAACTGCTAGTAGTTCAGTATGACCAATGACAGATTTGAAGGTGAGACAAAGCAACAGAAAAGGCATGAAAGTAAAGCAGAGCCTGATCAGAAAAAGCTTTGGATGTCATACTGAGGATGTTGCAGTTGATCCTGTAAGCCAGAGATCATATGCTAGCAGCCCTGGTGTAATTCAGAGTGCAATATACTTTTATTGAATTTAAATTCCTCTGGGAAGGACATGGTGAATTCTCTCATACCCTTCACCAGAGTCTCCACTACTCCTTTTTGTCTTGAACAAGGCCACTACATACATAAATTGCCTGGCTAGCTCTTGACACCATTTGAATTTAAAGTATGGAAAGGGGTAGCCATAGAAAACCTTTTATCAGGAGAATAACATGGTCAGATGTGTGCTTTATTTTGTAGTACATCCAAATGCTGTGCACCACTAAAAATATTTTTATAGGTGAATATTCTGTTGCAGCAGTGTGAAGGATAGACTGGAGGAATGAAAGTTAGGACAATAGTATAGTAGATTGGATAGAAGATAATGAGTTCCTGGACTAAGAGAATGGCAAGGAGGAGAGATGCAGAAGATGTTGAGAAGGAAAGATCGCTGGTATGTTGTCTCTGATTAGGCATATCAGGTTGTCCCACACCTAGGACCTTCCATTCTCATCTCCTTAACTTCCTTAACCTCCAAAGGTAAGAGTCCCGTTTAAATTCTTCCTCCTCCATGAAACTGCAGTCCATGGTGAAATTTTCCTTCCTCTAAACTAGTAGTTCTCAAACTTTATCAGGCATCAAAGTCAAATGACAGGCTTGTTACTTCACAGATTGCTTCAGGATGGGAACCAAGAGTTGTCTTTCTAATAAGTTCCCTGATGCTGATTTTGCTTTGTCCAACTACTGCTCGAAGCTCATCATGACATCCATGATAGCAGAGACCATGCCTGTCTCCTTTTTTGCTGCATCTCTAGTGCCTAGCACAGTGCTTGATATTTAGTAGTCATTTCATAAATATATGGTGACTGAATGGGTTATTGAATGAATGAGCTAATACATACCCTTACATTGGCTAGTATACATACACTGCTTTGGCATTTCTTACCAAATGACTTTTTTTGTCTTCACAATAACATTTGTTATATCAGCTAAAGGGATTTCTATGTGTAAGATATTATTATTAATTAGTTTCATCTTCACTACATTAAACTCTGTGTCATCTATTTCAGACTGCTTTGTACACAGCAGGCATTCAATAAATAGTTGTTGGTTAATAACAATGCAATCACACAATAATGAATCAGCTCACCAATTTCTAAGAGGCTTCAACCCCTCTCCTTGCTGATGGTCTTTGTTGAGGTCAATATATATTTTTTATGACATAACTGATCCTGGAGAAAAGTTAGTGGGTTATTTCTTATTTTGTCTATTCCATTTAAGAATAGTGCCACCATGTGTCAAATTTAAAGATGAAGTTTTTAGTAAAGCTGGAATCCTGAAGAAAATTCATTCTTTTGGAGAAAAAAAAATCAAGTGAAAGAACAGGAAGTTAAATGCTGATTTAAAACTAGAACATCCTTTAGTTCAGGGGTTCTTAACCATGGGTCCGTGAGCTTGAATTGAAATTCAAAAACACATTAGTCTTGCGGGGATGTGTTGGTGTGGTATGATCTATTTATTAAATAATAAACTGTATAGTGTGGACTTAGTAAGGGGTCTGTGGTTTTCACCTGACTGGCAAAGGGGTCCGTGGTACAAAAAAGGCTAAGCACCTCTGCCTTAGTTGTTTGAAGCAATGATAGGTATAAAGAAATTAAGATTAGCTTAATATCTTCAACTTTTCTAAAGGAAACGAAAAAAATCAAAATATCCCCAACTTAAGTACAAAGAAGCAGAAAGGAAAAAAAGACAATGTCCCTTATTATAACAAATTCCCTCAATAGCTTCATAAATGTTGGCAAAGAGAGTGTCATGTACTTACAAACTTTAAGAGAAAGGTTGGTTAAGAGTTGTTTGGAATAATTTAAAGTTTCAGGTGATTAAAAATAGATTAAATGGCGTGGATGTGGCTAAAGCGGTTGAGCGCCCATCTCCTACATGGAAGGTCCCAGGTTCGGTTCCCGGTGCCTCATAAAAAAAAAAAAAAAAACACAAAAATGGAAAAACCAACTCAGGGAAGAACTTGGTTGAGCACCAACTTCCCACATACAAGGTCCTGGGTTCAATCCCCGGCCCCCAGTACCTAATATATATATATATAACAGCAACATACTAAATAACCCCTGAAATGGTCATTTCTATGATTTTATGGACTGTACAATATTACCTCAGTATTAATGCTATGACATTGTTTTTCATACTATGGTTGCACGTTCCTCACAAAGGTACCCTAGAGTCATCAACTCTGTCACGAGGAAGGCTGAGTTGACAGCCCCTCGCTCTTGTACCCTCAATTCCAGAGCACCTCCATTTTGGTGTTTTGTAAATACTGGGTTTTCTCCTAAGACTTTGTTTGGGAAAAAAAAGTGTTCTAAAAGAAACTTTGCCTAAGTGGTCTCTTTGAATGTTCTTGATGTTTTGTATTGATGCTTTGTTGCTTTAAAAAAAAACATAAATCAGAGAAGCAGATGTGGCTCAACCAGTTGGGTGCCCGCTTACCACATGGGAGGTCCCAGGCTCAGGTCCTAGTGCCTCCTAAAGATGAGCAGATGCCTAAACGAGCAGATGCCACATGCCAGCAGACACAGCAGCCTGTGGGAAGCAGATGTGGCTGAGTCCATTAGGCACTGGCCTCCCACGTGGGAGGTCCCAGATTCAGTTCCTGGTGCCTCCTGAAGAAGGTAAGCAAACAATGAGCAGACAGATGAGTGAGCCATCTGGGGGAGGGGGGAGGGATAAATAATAATTATAATAATAGAATTAATAAATATATCTTCTAAAAAACATAAATCATTACATAATATAGTATAATCTTAAATTATTATTATAAGGATAAACAAATGTGCTAATGGCAAAAAGGAACCCAAATTAAAGGGAAGACAGTTTGTGGTAGAGAGAGCTAGCTATAACTCTCCCCTTCCCCCTTTCATTCATGTAGAGTTCTGTCCAGCAAGGAACTACATTTCCCAGCCCCCTTTTAGTTAGACAGAGCCTCATGCTTGCCAGTGAAATGGAAGAGAAAATGCTATATATGGCTTCTGGACCCATGCAGTTAAGAAGTAGGTGAGCCTTCTTTTTGCCCAATCACAGGCTAACCTCAGAAGACTGAGGCTCTGTGGCAGAAGCTGGCAAGCTACAGTCAGCAGAGCAAATCACACAGGCCACCTGTTTTTGTAAATAGAGTTTCATTGGAACACAGCCATGCCCCCTCCTTTTAAGTATTGTCTATGGGGCTACAACGCAAAGTTAGATTAGTTGTGCCACAGACCATACGTCCCACAAAGCCTAAAACATTTACTATCTGTCCCCTTACAAAAAATGTTGTCGACCCCTGCACTAAGGAATGGAAGGAGAATGGGTCCCTGAAAAATCCACCCCCTGACTAATGCCACCTACCATTAAACTGTTAGGTGAGCAAGAAAGAAGCTTCTGTGTTGAGAATGAAAATTTTAGTTACAGCAGGTATCAACGTATCTTTCAATACACTATTCTCGGAAGCTGGTGGGTTTTACCTATTTATTAAAAACTTTTCATATGTATCTGGCAGATGAATGGAAATTGAAGTTGGGTGGCTCAGAGATAATGGAAGTAAAGTTCAAATCTAAAGCAAACAATATTAAGCATCAAGAACATTCAAAGAGGCTACTTAGGCAAATATCTTAGAAACATAAGGTCAGGAAAATATTTGTTGAGATTTGGAAAGTAATTTCTGCAATTAAGGAAGTATACTTCAATGGCATGATGAAGCAGACACTGAATTAAAGAGGTTAAGAATCCATCTTCTAAGAGAAACAAAGGAAACGTATTATATGATGTATCTGTAAAACAAGCCACTAAACGATACTTATCCCTACTACTTGGGATGCATATTTTTATTCTCTTCCTCCCCCTTCCCCATTCTATTCAGTTCTTTTCTAGTGTTGTTCTTGTGTGTGTGTGTGTTTTATGCTGGTCAACACACAGTAAATTGACTCCACAACCCTCTAACCTGCAGTCTGAAACACGTCCTTACAGACGTATCCTACTACTGAGCTGGAATCCATGTAAGGACTTTTCATTCTCCTAATTCCAAAAAGAAGCCAAATATCTGAAACCCAGCCGTTTCTGAACGCTTGTCTCGTCTGTCTGGCCCTCTGGGGCCTTCCATCCCCATCTCCCCGGGAGGCCAAAAGGGCCTGCCCACCTGCTCCTGACAGGC
>JAQZBX010105097.1:0-10892 GCA_029593785.1 Cabassous unicinctus
GGGAATGAAAGGTGTTATAAATGAAATTAAAAATACATTGGAATCATATAATAGCAGATTTGAGGAGGCAAATGAAGGGATTGGTGAGCTTGAAGAAATGGCCTCTGAAAGTGAGCATACAAAAGAACACCTGAAGAAAAGATTGGAAAAACTTGAACAAAGTCTCAGGGAACTAAAGGACAGCAAGAGATGTGCAAACATATGTGTCATGGGTGTTCTAGAAGGAGAAGAGAAGGGAAAAGGAGCAGAAAGAATATTTGAAAAAACAATGGTAGAAAATTTCTCAACCCTATTGAAGGACATAGATATCCATGTCCAAGAAGTACAACATACTACCATTTGAAAAAATCTGAATAGACACATACTAATCAGAATTTCAAATGCCAAAGACAAAGAGGAATTCTGACAGCAGCAAAAGAAAAGCAACACATAACATATAAGAGATTTCCAATAAGACAACTGCTGATTTCTCACCAGAAACCATGGAGGCAAGAAGACAGTGGTATAATATATTTAAGATACTGCAAGGGAAAAACTTTCAGCCAAGAATCATATCTGGCAAGATTGTCTTTCAAAAGTGAGGGCGAATTTAAAGTATTCACAGATAAACAGTAACTGAGGGAGTTTGTAACCAAGAGATATTTTTTGCAGGAAATACTAAAGGGTATGGTACAACCTGAAAGGAAAAGACAGGAGAGAGAGGCCTGGAAGAGAGTCTAGAAATGAAGATTACATCAAGAAAAGTAAAAAGAGTGGTGAAAATGAAATATGACCGATAAAACCCAAATATTCTGGAATAAACTTAACCAATGATGTAAAGCACTTGTATTCAGAAAACTACAACTCATTGTTAAAAGAAATAAAAAAGACCTAAATAATTGGAAGAACATTCCATGCTCATGGTTTGGAAGACTAAATATCATTAAGATGTGAATTCTACTCAAATTGATGTACAGTTTCAATACAATCCAGAGAAAAAAGCCACCAGCATTTTTTAAAGATAAATGGAAAACATGATTATTAAATTTATTTGGAAGAGTTAGGGGTCTTCAATAGCCAGAAACATCTTAAAACGAAAAGCAAAGTTGGAGGACTCTCTTTTCTAGACTTTAAGTCATATTAGCTAGCTACAGTGGTAAAAACAGCATGGTAGTGGCATAAAGACAGACACATAGACAATTGAACAGAATTGATGGTTAAAAAATAGACCCTCACATCTATGGTCAAGTGATTTTAGACTAGCCTGTCAAAGTCACCCCGCTCTGGCAGAACAGTTCGTTCAACAAATGGTGCTGAGAAAACTGAATATCCATAGCAAAAAAATAAAAGAGGACCCCTATCTCACACCTTATACAGAAATTAACTCAAAATAAATCAAAACCTATATGTAAAAGCAAGCATCATAAAGCTTCTAGAAGAAAATGTAGGAAAATATCTTCAAGACCTGGTGGTAGGTGGTGGATTCTTAAAGGAGATAAGAAGAAGACTGAGACGGACTACTGATATTTAATGTATGTAGAAGTTTTAATTAACTTTACTGCAAAAGTGTGGAAATGTACAGAGTTGATGGTAACACATTAAAGTGAGTAACAGCTGACTTATGAATGGGGATGTGGCTGAAAATGGTAGTCTAGGGATGTAAGTGCTAATTGACAGCTAGAGAATAATGTAGGTACTGAACAGCACAGTAAACCCAGAGATGGATGAGAATTGTGGTTATTGGTACAGATGCAAGAGTGTTCTTTGTGAGCTAGAGAAGATGTACATCACTATTGCAGGTGTTGTGAATGTGGAGAAGCATGGGAAAAATACAACTTGAGAGACCTATGGACTGTGGTTAACAGTAATAATGTAATTCTCTTGAGTCTATGTCAAAGATGTACTGTGTTGATAATGGGGGAGCATGGAAAATGTGTGCCTAATGTATGCTGTGGACTTGGTAATAATTGGTTGATATTATTTCATAATCTGCAACAAATGTTCCATCACAGTGTGTTGTGTTGATAGAGGGGTGTTGTTTGGGAATTCAGCACATGTGCATGGTTGTTTTGTAAGTTTACATCTCCTGTCATAAAAATATATTTTAAAATAATGGGGTGGGTTGGGGGAAAATACACCAAATGTAAGATAAGGACTATAATTAGTAGTAAGATTTTGACAATATTCTTTTGTAATTTGTAACAAGGTTTCACAACAATGCAAGGTGTTGGGGGAGGGTTGATGTATGGGACTCCTTTATGATGTTATAAATGTTTGCTTTGTAAGTTCACATCTATTACTATACACTTATTTATGTATGTTCATGTATAAATGATATAAAACTAATAATAATAGAGTAGGTTAGGGGAAAATACTTTGGTTAGTAGTAATATTTTGGGGATGCTCTTTAATCATTAGTTAAAAATTTTTAACAACAATGCAAGGTTTTGGTGATAGGGTGAGATATGAGAGCCCTGTATGATGTTATGTATGTTTGTTTTATAAGTTCACAATTATTCCTATATATTTTTTCTTATGTTTGTTCTTGTGTGAGTGATATACTTCAATAAATTTTAAAAAGCATAAGCCTGAGATCATTTGAAATGTGTGCTGGTTACATAAACTACTAAGATGTAATTCAATCCTAGTTCTGTTGATTCCAGAGCTCCAAATCCATCCCATCATCTGAAACTCTGCTGCCTTGAAAACTTCCTGAGGCTGAAAATATCTTCCTAAAGTGAATAACGTCCTTACCTGGAGTTCAAGAAAATCTTATGTGAAAAAGGGTTGATCAGATCAGAAGGTAGCTTATTATACATTTTCAGAGACAAGTATCAGCGGAAGATCCAGAAACACCCTGAAATGCCTAGAATAAGGCTTTTCTTATCTAGAAGAGATATGAGCAGAAATCCGCAAAAATGGTTGTTTAAACAGCCTCAAATGTTACTTTTCCTTTTAAAATCCAATTATATTATGTTTGTTATATGCCAGTCACTATTACAAGTACTTAACATATATTAACCCATGATTTTCAGTGATAGAACATTATATTAAAAATACCCAGTCTTCACACACACACAAAAAGAATGAGACATACAAAGGGACAAGACAGAATAGTTGAATCACAGAAAAAAAATAGAAACTGTACTTGAGCACAAAGATACATTGGAAACCTAGAGAATGACAGTATTTCAACTGAGTTATTTATGCTTAATGTGCAAAAGGAAAACATGGGCAAAGAAGCAAAGGACAACAGAAGAATATCTTACTCAAATAAGGAGTATCAACAAAGTTGCTAATATAAGAACAAGGAGTCAATTAGAAATTTTGGAGTAGAAAATACATTACTGACACGAAAAATTCTCTAGAGAAATTCGAGAGATTTGAGCAGGCAGGAAAAAAAAAGTCTCAGCGAATTTGAAAATAGATCAATTGACATGTGTGCAGTGAGTTCCTATATGGGGTCTCATGACAGTCAAAACAGAAATTTTCATCAAATGACCACTTTATCAGTTACACAGCACAAAGTTTCCAAAAGAACAGGGGAAGAGATCACATCATGACCTGTCCTCCAATGAGACCAACAGCTCTGATCAGGGTTAGAGGATGGTGGCTCAGCACACCTGGCTTCACATCTGAGATGACAGATAATTGTGTCTCCCAAGAGTTCCCAATTTATAACCCCCAGTGTACAGAGGCCTGCCAATGAGCAAAAAGCATGTATAGGTAACCTTTCTACAGAGTTGTTGTGCTGGCAAACAACTGGGTCTGCTTATTCCTGGCTTTCATATTTAAGGTATTTTCAGGCCATTCCATTAGACTTAATTCTACCCTGGCTGAGGAATAAAAACATATTGAGACATCATCACATTATTGCAAAGAAGGGGGGAGCATATTCAAGGGATGGTAGATGGCCAATAGGTGTGTCTCTGACTTTCCCTTTATTCTATACCTAGGTGACTCTCCCAGTCCTAGTGTACTCCTCTTCATTAGCTTCCACAGCATAAACTCACCTCACACCTCAGAAAAGAAGATGGAGACAGGTAGGGCCTACTGTCCAAAGGCTCCAAACAATATTGACAGTAAAGTTTTGGGAACAGCACTGACTGCAGCAAATGACTGGGACTTCACCTACTCCAAGCAGAATGATCAGGCCTGTCTGGAGCAATGGTTGCATCCATGTCCCCCTCTTGTCACAGTCCAGCTGAAAAATTCCAACATAGAATGTTTTTGTACACTTTGCAACCAGTGAGCTTTGTGTTAGATTTTAGTTGCCTCCTTTTCCTCCTCCCCTGAAATATTAACCTACCTGTAGTTGAAGGTGTTAGCCACAGAGCATGTGCTTCCTTGTGGGGCTAGAAGGAAGTCTAAGGCAATGTGATTATCAAGCAATATTTTGACTAGTGATTTTTGCTGAGCTTAAAGGGATCTTGCTATGAATTCAACAATGATATTCAAGGTGGCTGACACATAGTGTATCATGTGTTCATTGCCACTTAACTTCTAGCCTGGTTGATAATGATCTGTGTGTCTCAGACCTTATGGATACAGCCCACTGGATTGTCACTTTATGCCTGTTAAGCATATCATTCCACTTGCCACCTGGCTGCCTTAACCTCCACCTCTCTGGTAATCCAAATATTGCCATGGAGGTGGAAAAATTGGAGCCCTTGTCCATGCTGGTGAGCATGTAAAATAGTGAAACCACTATCAAAATAAGTTGGAATTTCTTCAAAAATTTAAACATAGAGAGACTTCTGGTTAACCAACAAAGTGGAGTGAAGCACTCCAGGTTTCTGTTCCCTACAGAATATTGAAAAGCTAGGAAAAACTGGCAGACCCATCTTTCTCAGAACTCTAGAAGAAAGAATTGTAGCAACAGCATGAGTAGTGAATCAAGAAAAAAAAATTAAAAATGGCAGTAAAACCACAGGCATTCTTGCTGCTGCTTTGCAGATTGAGTGTTGGCCCTGCTATCTGAGTTACCATCTGTAAACATTCCTCTTGCTAAGTATCCTCTAGTAACAGATCAGAAGAGGTTTATTGAGCTACAAGGTTATCTAAACAATTTATCTATGCAATGGGGCCCATATGACAGGTAATTGAAATTGCATTTCTATTGACTAAAGGAATTCTTATGTTCATTTCCAGCTAGAATGATTATGATATAACCCATTATATATGGTTATTATTGGTCTTGAAATGATGTTATGTCCTTCAGTAATAAAGGCAGTTTCAAATAAAATCCAGTAAGAAGTAATCAATTATCTTTGAAATGGTGTGAGTTTTTAGATGGGTCAGTTCAAAAGCTTCCAAGTTCAAAACTTTCCATTACTGCTGGGTGAAAATTCCAGTATCCCTTTCAGAGGACATTGTTCAGAAAAGGAAAATTTTCCTCATGACTCTATTTTTAAGAACACGGGAGCATCTTCCATAAGACCTCCAAAAGTTTTTTTCTCTTGTCATATTGGTTAGAATTTTATCAATTGCCTATCCTGATGGCATAACTGGAAAGAAGAATTGCATTACCATAATCAGTTTAGTCTAATTCATATTTAATTCACATTTACAACTTTAGATTAAGAGTGGACTCAACTTTCCCTCTAATTCATGATCACTTGATACTAGAACATAACAGAGTCTGATTGAAAAAAATCTGTGAAAAATTAAGCTTATCTGCCTCATCAAACATACCTCTATTGATCACCCCATTGTTATCCTATATCTTTACTCTCTCTCTTTCTTTCTCTTTCTTCTCTTTCCCCCATATTAATTTCTGTCCACTGATATTTAAACATGATCAATTTCCTCCAATACCAAAACATTGTTCAGCCTTAATAATATATCCCCCTTTTAGTGATGTATTAGATCCTTATACTATCCTTATATTTTGCAACTTTTTTATTTTGCATAACAAGAAACTGAGGCACAGAAAATTGACTTAGTAGCCAAAGATCACACAGATCGTTCAAGATTCAATAAGTGAAAACTAGCAGTGAAATAGTAGTGGATACATCTACTGTCAAAACATTTCTTTCAATTCAATTCCCAAAATATTTTCCAAGTACTTTCTATCCATAAATACAGTCATTGATGATTTCAATTGTTATGTATTTTATACATTCCAACTACCTAATTTTTTCTAAGACTTATTTACATGCTCAGATAAGTTAAATAACATGCATGAGGTCATATAATTAGTAGGTGGAATAATTGGGAATCATATCCACATTCAAGTTTTTGATGGTGATGGGGATTGAATCAAGTACCCTAGAAAAGACACACTCTTCATCTTTATTATTTTGTCAGAGTGAACCTATTTGTAAATAGTATCTTTGAATATGTCAGAGTGAGTACTCATTTATAAACAGGATCTTTGAAGATAACTATTTAGGTGTGGCAAAACCAATGAGGACAAGTCTTATTCCCCATGCCTGGAGGCCTTATGAGGTGAGGAAATTTGGAAACTATCAGAGATGCCAGAGTCTGAGAAAGCCACAGGAAGTTACCAATGGCATAGTCATGTGAATGAGGGCCTCCATTGTTACATTGCTACAAACTCTGAAAGAGATCATGGCCTTGCTGATACCTAGACTATAGATTTGCAGTAAATGCTTTTTGTTAAACAACTCACTGTGAGACATTATCATAGCAACCCTGGCAAATTTAGATATGTGTATAATTTTCTAGAATCTTACCATATGCCATTCTTGTAGAGGAGGTCCCTGTTCCTAAATCTGTACTTCCACTTAAACTTTCCTTCCACACATAAGGCTCTAAGAAATTCCCAGAAGCAAAGCTCTTTGGATGGAGCTTAGGCAATTCCTCTAGATATTTCAAGATGTAACAAAAGAAATTATAAGACGTTCTAATTTCTCCATCTTCTCTTTCATTATCAGCTTCATACATGGGATCTGTCTGAGGAATACTCCCTGTCTGGTAGTAGAAGCAAGAGCTAGTCTGAGTCAGGATTTCTCTCCCATCACATTCAGTGGATGTGACACCATGCGTGTTGAAGTACAATAACACATGTATTAGATCTCAAGCTTAGAAATCAGATAAGTCTTGATTTAAAACCAAGTTTTACTAATTAATTGGCATTAAGATCTTACCCAACTGATGCTCAGAGTTAATTATATTAAAAATAGAAATACTAATATCTCCACCATGGAATTATATGAGAATATAATTGTCTTATAATCAGAGTTACTGATACTTAGAAAGTGCTTGTTATTTGTTAATTCAAATCATATTTACATTTCCTTTAACTCCTATAACCTTTTCAGGGAATCTCAACAACCATGTCAGCTATTTTAGTGGAGAGATTGATCATTTATAGAAGATTTTTGAACTGTTTTGAATCATTGATGATTATTGAATACAAAAAAACCTTGGCATTTCTTCTCTCCTATTGTCAGCATTTTTCATGAATCCCATTAAATGAAAGAAAGAAAGAAAGGAAGGAAGGAAGGAAGGAAGGAAGGAAGGAAGGAAGGAAGGAAGGAAGGAAGGAAGGAAGGAAGGAAGAAAGAAAATAAGGAAAAATAAAGCAAGCTACCTATATTAATTGGTTCAATTATTGTGAAAAAACTGGTGAGTAGCACCATGAGCTCTCATTTCCTGTAAAGAAGGTGACAACAGCAAACAATGAACCTTTACTCTGTCTGAGGCAGCATTCTAAGCCAAATTCATGCATGATCTCATATAACCCCAGGATGGTCCTATGAGATTGGTACCTTATCATGCTCTGTACAGATATGAGACCTGAGACATTAGGAGGCTGAGAAACTTTCCTAAATTCACATATTAAGTAGAAGAGACAGGATCAGGAGGTTAGACTTGTTGTAATCCAAAGCTCTTACACTTGGAAATGATTCTGATTTTTAATATTTGAGAGAAGGTATCTCTAGCCTGCTTGTGTCTATGCTCAGGGCATAAATACTGAAATAGCAGTTTTGCATCGATCTAGATTTTTTCATATGCTTATTCCTCTTTTTAATTCTTTGAGACAGGTATTATTAGGGGTGTTTTATAAGCTCTGATTAGTTCATTGACTCATACTATCAACCCTAGAACATTCTGTGCCTTATGTCCCAAATTCAAAGATCCCTTCCAAAGTAGTGCAAGTCTAATAGCCCAGCTTAAATGGATTTCTTCCTCACCATGATTGCAGATGCCAAAGCCACAAGACTGAACAGAATGGTCTGGTTGGGCTGCCATATTGGCTGAAGCTGCTAATTCTAATCCATTGGGAACTGAAAGCTCTGAATACCCTCAGGTAATATCAATTTTAAAATTTACCTGAAGTCACACTTCAAAATGTTGATAAAGACAGACTCTGAGGATACCTGAGCCTGGAACAACACATAAGTGAAAGCAGCTGCAAATAACAGATGCTGTGGTTTGTGTTACCAATGAATATAGAACCAGGATCTCAACGACCAAAAGCGCTAACTCTAGGCCAAGCACAGTTTCTTAGAGAAGTCTTAAAATAAGTGGAAACAGTAACCTGCTACTCCATGACAACTGCATTTTCTGTAGAGTTCATAATGCTGACCATCCATAAATTTTCTGCTTCAACAGAAATTTCTATTTCCAGTGTTTCAAATATGGTTTGAACTAATCTCAATACCCTTTATAAAGACCAACAGATTTCTGGTATTTTGCATCAGCACCCCTTTGGCTGACTAATACAGAGTAAGTTCAATACAGAATTACTAGCACAACAGTAAGCATACCTAAGGGTGAGGTTAAGTCTAGAGTAACCAGAAACAAGTGTGGGGCCACTCTAACCAGCTTCAGTATATTCATCATTAACCTTTTGCTATTTTATAACATAAAGGCATCTATATGATGATTTAATAAACGTAATTATCTGTTAATTCCTGACCCTTGGTATATCTCTTTCCTCTTCTGTTTATATATTTCCCAATCTTGGGGATAATCTAGTTGTCAGATCTTTCTGGCATCTTCATACTGAAAAGGGACATGGACATTATGTAGTGTCTACAATTTGACCTCTGGCTTCCATGGTTTGTCTGGCTTAGGACTAATTCAGAGACTTCCTGAAAAATCAACTTAATACATAAATTGAGAATTATAGGTTTAAATAACCATGTTACATTTGGGAAATGATTTTACAGCTATTCTTAGATATAGTTTGGAGTATTGATTTGGGCTTTGACTACCATGGTTTTTGTTTGTTGGTTTGTTTTGTTTTGTTTTGGGGTTTTTCTGCACTACCTGGTTGAAGCCTGCATAAGAGTAACCTCAAGAATGATGACCTCTTGGCTTATTTGAAATCTCTTAGTCATTAAAACTTTCTTGGGTTCATTTTCTTTTTCCCCATTTTGGTCTAATTCCAAGTTTTCAGGGAGGCTGATCCTTGGGAATTGTCAAATCCTGCACTGCAAGAAAAATTTCTGGAAGTCAATTCCCACCTTGGCATGAGACGGAACTGCCTGGAAATTCTGTCCCATGGCTAGGACAGGTAGTGTGAGTTTGGCGTAGAGAGGCAGGCCACATTTGAGTAAAAAAGTGGTTCTCCAGAGGTGACACTCAGGCATTAATTATCGGGTTTATGTTCATTATTATAGAAATAAGTTTCATGAGTGCAAGCCTCAAGATCAAGGGTTCAGCTTACTAGTATGTTTCTTTTGCAAAGGTTTACCTTGTAGAGTTCTACTGTTTCAATAAATTGGGAGCTTCTTTTATTTGAGAGAGTAGTAGGAATTTCCCAGGTGAAGAAGTTTAATATTTCTGTTTTTCCCTGTCCTTAAGGGGACTTAGCAAATACTTTTTTATCTTACACCCAAAACACATTGAAATGCATCAGGGTATTGCAACATCTCTGTACAGAGTACCACAATCTCATTCACTCTTTTAGGTTTCATGTTAGCTATGATGTTTAAATTAGCTGACTAGTCAGGTTAAATTAGTGCTACACAGAAATTTAAAGAATTTTCTTGACAAAATAAATTTCTTCTTTCTGGTACCCATAGTACTTAAAGTTTTAAAGTATTGATATTACCTTTTTCCTTGTATCCTGATTCTCCATATTCTTTAGATTAGCCCTATTTACCTTTTAATCGAATTCTGATTCTTTTAGCTTCTTTAATTAGGGTGGCCCTTTAGAAATAACACTGTTTTTCAGCAGTGTTATTAGAACTGGTTAACATTAGCTCTGAATTCCAAGTGTCATACAGGCCCTTAAAAATTCTAAGGTGCTATTAGGTTATACACAAAAAGTAAAGCATCTAAGGATTTAGAAACAATTAGAGATCAGAGCTCAGGTATAAATATGACTGCTGCAAGATCTTACAATCTAGGCCCTAATTTCCTTTTGAGCATTTTAAATAAAGCTGTTTCTAGAAATCATTATCTACAGACCATAGTAAGAGTTTTGTTTCACTTTACTTTTTACACTTTTACCAAGATTGTTAATAAACAGGCAAAACATAACTTATAGACGCTTGCCTTGCTTTTCCTTTAAAGTCCCTTTTTGTTGAAGGTGGGCTAACTGCTTGCTTTTAGAGAAGCATCAGAGCCAAGAGTGTAAAGAGATTTTAGTTGTTTTCATAGTACCACACTTTTCTAAGAATGGCTAAAACTATAACCAACAATACCATAATGTAGATCAGTATTCATGTAGATCAGTATTAGGATAGAAGAGACAGCGAGAACTTTAAAAGTCTTAAGAATTTTATATAATCCCCAAATTATAATTAGATTACACAATTAAACATTTAATTTCTCCTTCATGTTTTCTGTTATAGTAAGATACTGTTTACCATGAAGAAAGTTCAGCATTACTAGAAGAAATCTATTTTTCTAGTAAATTTTATGAGAACATAAGATTTCCAATGGAATCAAGACTATCTTCCTGTTACCATTGTTATCACTTAATATAATTA
>JAQZBX010105098.1:0-10889 GCA_029593785.1 Cabassous unicinctus
TTTTCTTTTCCTCTCCTCTCATCATTCTGGCCTTTTAATTCACTATTCCACCTTTTAATTCTTATTCCTGTATACTTCTTATGATTTGTTACTCATGTTAATTATTTATTTTCTTAGGTCTCGTATGGCTTGTCTTCTACCTTTTCTATTATTAATTTTTTTCCTCTTCTTATCTTTTTCCTTTTCTCTGGCAATAATTTTTTTTTCAAGGGAACAAAGACAACAGTAACAAAAAAGAATAAGTGGAATGAAATGTCAAAGTGAAACCTTATCACACACACAAAAACAACAAAACAAGACCTTACAGTAGAGAGAGAAACTAAACAATTCAATAAACCCATCAAGATAAACAGATGCTTAGGCACCAAAAAATATTAAAAGCCAAACTAATAAACAGGAAAACATAACCCAGCCTAAAGAACTGAAAAAACAGGAGGATATGCAGAACATGAAAGAACTAATCAGAGATGTCCAAACAAATATCATGAATCAATTTAATGAAGTGAAAGAAGAGATTAAGTATATTAAAAAGACACTGGGAGAGCATACTGAAGAAACTGTAAACATACATAAAAAGATAATGGATATGTTGGTGATGAATGGCACAATCCAAGAAATCAAAAATACACTGGAAGCACATAACAGCAGATTTGAACAGGCAGAGGAAATAATCAGTGATGTGAAAGACAGTACATCTGAAATCAGACAGATAGAACAGACAGATAAAAAGATAGAAAAAATCCAGCAAGGACTTAAGGACTTGAATGACAACACAAAGTGCACAAACTTATGCATTATAAGCACCCCAGATGGAGAAGAAAAGGGAAAGGGGGCAGAATGAATGTTGGAGGAAATAATGTCTGAAAATTTCCCAACTCTATAGGGACATGGATGTACATGCCCAGGAAGCAGAGTGCACCCTAAACAGTATAAATCCTAACAGGTCTACCCTCAAACACATACTTGTCAAATTGTCCAATGCTTTGTCAAGACAAAGAGAGAATACTGAAAGCAGTAAGAGAAAAGAGATCCATGACATACAAGGGAATCTTGATAAGATTAAGTGCTGATTTCTCATCTGAAAGCATGGAGAAAAGAAGGCAGTGGTATGACATAGTTATGGTCCTAAAAGAAAAATACTTCCTCAAGAAGTCTCTATCCAGCACAGCTGGCATTCAAAAATGAGGAAGAGTTCAAAATATTCACAGATAAACAGAAATTAGAGAGTTTGTCAACAAGAAACCTGCCCTTCAAGAAATAATAAAGGGAGTTCTGCAGGTTGAAAGGAAAAGACAGGAGAGAGAGGGTTGGAGGAGAATGTAGGAAAGATTATTTGTAAGAATAACTAAAATGATAAAAAGAGAAATAAGAACAACATACGGCATACATTAACCTAATCAAAATATGGCTAATATAAGTAATTTCTTTACAGTAATAGCTTTGAATGTTAATGGATTGAACTCTCCTATCAAGAGACACAGATTGGCAGAATGAACAAGGAAATATGACCCATATATATGCTATCTACAAGAAAATCACCTGAGAAACAAGGACACAAGGAGGCTGAAAGTGAATGGTTGGAAACAATTTTACATGCAAACAATAACCCAAAAAAGGGTGGGAGTAGCTATAGTAATGTTGAACAAAATAGACTTTAAATGGAAAACTATTGTAAGAGACAAAGATGGACACCATATATTAATAAAAGGGATAATTTATCAAGAAGAAAAAACAGTCATAAACATTTATGCACCTAACCAGGGTGCCTCAAAATACGTAAAGAAAATATTGAAAAAAAAATAAGTGGAGAAATAGATGACTGTATAATTATATTGGAGGACTTTAATACACCATTATCACCATTAGACACAACAACCCAACAGAGCATCAATGAAGAAATGAAGACCTTGAATAATAGATTAAAGGATCTGGAACTAATAGACATATACAGAACATTACACCCAAATACAGTAAGATATACACTCTTCTCAAACACGCATGGATCATTCTCCAGGATAGACCATCAGCTAGGACACAGAACAACTCTCAATGAATTCAGAAAGATTGAAATTATACAAAGTATTTTTTCTGACCACAATGGAATGAAGCTGGAAATCAGTAAGGAGCAGAGGAGCATATTAGTCAAAAAGATGTGGAATTGAAATAAAACACTCTTAAACAATCAGTGGGACAAGAAGGAAAATGCAAAAGAAATCATTAACTACCTTGAAAAGAATGCAAATGACAACAGAACATATCAAAACCTATTGCAGGCAGCAAAAGCTGCACTAAGAGGGAAATTCATTGCCAAAAAGCCAATATTGAAAAAGAAGAAAGTTCTAAAATCAAAGACTTAACTGCACACCTGGAGGTATTAGAAAAAGAGCAACAAACTAACCCCAAAGCAAGTAGAAAGAAGGAAATAAAGAATAGAGCAAAGCTAAATGAAATTGAAAAGAAGAAAGTACAATATGCAACTGGAAAAAGACCTTGAATAAAAGGGGGAAAAGGTAAATGCAAAGAGTTTATATAGCTGGGAGGCTTCAAAGTGAGTCAGGAAGTCATTCCAGAGGTTACGTTTATGCACATCTCAGCAGGATCTCATTGACTACCAAAGTAAATACTGCCTTAAATAGTATGGCTCCTGAGAGCTCTGGAGACATCCAGACACTATAGGCAGGGTTGATGTCTAAGGAGTTTGGTGCACTGCCAGTGGGGGCTACTTTAGTATTTATGCTCCCCAGTGTGACAGAGTTGAACTTATTTGTAGTTTACATACACATGGCTCTTCTTCCCCTTCTATTTGAACCTATAGTTAGTACGAGCATTGATAGGTGTAAATATTTGGGTTGTCCATGTAACAGTTGGGCCCTGAATCTCAACGGATTTGCAATACCTATTCTCCAGTTCATTGGACTCTCCCAGGACAAATAAAAAGGAGATGATGGTGGACAATGACCATCTCAAAGAGCAGAGAGAGTCTGTAACTACTAGCAAGATAATCCAATCCACCTGTCCCATTTGATCTAAGACCCCACTCAATTAGAGACAGAGTGGGCAACACCATCCTAGAAAGAATCCTCAGGATGGACTAGAGTAGACTTACTGTTATTATACTGTAGACTTATTGTGATTTTAGCAATGGAAGAACATTTATCATTGATGTGGAGGCAATGTACACTGGAGGTCCTGAGGGGAAGGAAAGAGAAAAAAAAATGTAATTTGGGGACATTTTCTGTAGTTGGGAATTGCCCTGAATGACATTGCAATGACAGATACAGGCCATTATATATCTTGTAATAACTTACAAAAATGTGTGGAAGCAAGTGTAAATGACAATGTAAACTATAATCCAGGCTTAGTGACAATGCTCCAAAATGTGTTCATCAGTTGTAACTAATGTACCACACTGATGAAGGATGCTGTTATTGTGGGAAAATGAGGGAGAGCTAGGGAGTGGTCATATGGGAATCCCCTATATTTTTCATGGAACATTTATGTAAACTAAGTATTTTCTAAAAATAAAAAGTAAAAAAGGATATATATAAATCACCAGAAACAAACAAACAAAACCAAAAGCTGTTTCTTTGAGATTAATAAAATTGACAAACCCTTAGCTACACTAACAAAAAAAAAAAAGAGAGAAGATGCAAATACATAAAATAAGAAATGAGGAAGGGGATATCTCCACTGACCCACAGAAATAAAGAATATCATTAGAGGATTCTTTGAAAACATGAATGCCAACAAGAGAGATAGTTTAGAAGAAATGGACAAATTCTTAGAAACACATAAGCAGCCTACATTGATGAAAGAAGAAATTGATGGACTCAGCAGACCAATCACAAGCAACCAGATTGAATTAGTCATCAAAAACCTCCCAACTAAGAAAAGCCCAGGACCAGATGGCTTCACAGCAGAATTCTACTGAACATTCTGGAAAGAACTAAGACCAATCCTGCTTAAAATCTTCCAAAAAATAGAAGTAAAGGGAACATTCTATGATGCCAACATCACCTTAACACCAAAGCCAAAGATGCCACAGCAAAGAAAATTATCAATCTCTCTAATGCCTAGATGCTAAAATCCTAAACAAAATGCTTTCTAATCATATTTAACAACACAGCAAATTAATTATACACAATGACCAAGTGGATTTCATCCCTGATATGCAAGGATGGTTCAACGTAAGAAAATCAGTCAATGTAATACACCACATAAACAGATTGAAAGTAAAAAGAATCAAATGTTCATCTCTATAGATGCAGAAAAAAACAGAGAACAAAATACAGTATCCTTTCCTGATAAAAATATTTTAAAAGTAGGACTAGAAAGAAACGTCCTCAACATGATAAAGGGTATATATGAAAAACCTACAGCTATCATCTTCAATGGTGAAATTCTAAAAGCTTTCCTTCTAAGATCTGGAACAAGACAGGGACCCATTTTCACCACTTTTATTCAACATTGTGTTAGAAGTACTTGCTCAAGAAATTAGACAATAAAAATATATAAAAAGGAAGAATGAAAATTTCACTATTTGCAGATGACATGATCCTGTATGTAGAAAGAAAGCCCTGATAAACCTGCAACAAAGATTCTAGAGGTTATAAGTGAGTTCAGTAACATGGCAAATTATAAGATCAATGTGCAAAAATCAATAGTATTTCTATACACTAGTAATGAGCAATGTGAGGAGGAAATCAAGAAAAAATTCCATTTCCAATAGCAACTAAAAGAATCAAACATCTAGGAATAAATTTAACTAAAGATGAAAAAGACATGTACACAGAAAACTGCACAACATTTTAAAGGAAATAATGGAGGCCTAAATTAATGTAAGAATATTCCCTGTTCATGGATAGGAAGACAAAACATCGTTAAGAGGTCTATCCTACCCAGATTGACTTACAGATTTAATGCAATCTCAATAAAAACTATCACAGCATTTTTTACTGAAATGGAAAAGTTAACTATGAAATTTATTTGGAAGGGCAAGAGGCCCCGAATAGCCAAAGACATATTGAAAATGAAAAATGAAAATGGAGGAATCAGACTATGTGACTTAAAAACATACTACAAAGGTACAGTGGTCAAAATTGCATGGTATTGGCACAAAGATAGACATACTGACCAGTGGAACTGAATTGAGAGTTCAGATATACATCTTCATGTATACAGTCAACTGATATTCAACTAAGCCACCAAACCCACCCAACTGGGAGATAATTGTCTCTTCAACAAATGGTGCTTGCCAAATGGAATATCCATATCAAAAAGATTGAGAGAGGAACACCATCTCACACTTTATACAAAAATTAACACTCAAGATGGATCAAAGATCTAAATATAAGAGCCAAGACCATAAAGATCTTGGAAGATAATGTAGGGAAGCATATACAAGTTCTTGCATTAGGAAATGGTTTCATGAACTTTGCACCCAAAGCTGGAGCAATGAGAGAAAAAAGTGATAAATGGGACCTCCTCAAAATTAAAAACTTTTGCACCTCAAAGGAGTTTGTTAAGAAAGTAAAAAGGCAGCGTATTCAATGGGAGAAAACATTTGGTAACCATATATTTGATAGGGGTCTAATATTCAGCATATATAAAGAAATCCTGCACCTCAAAAATAAAAAGGAAAACAACCCTTTTAGAAAATGGGCAAGTGGGCCCTACTTTGGAGTTCATGCTCCTGAGAATGACAGAGTTGGACTCAGTTATGGCTTCCCTACACATGGCTCATATGTCTCTTCTATTTAAACCTATACTTGGTGCTGGAGTTTGTAGATATACATCCAAGAGACTGAAATCTTTGGGCTCTTCATGTGCCAGCTGAGCCTGGAGCCTCAGCAGAGTTGCAACACCTAATCTCCAGTTCATTGGACTCACCCAGGACAATAAAATGGAGGTGATGATTGACAACCACCATATCAAGGCAATGAGAGAGTCTATGACTGCAGGCCAGAGAGTCCCATCCATCAGCTGTATTGGTTTGAAGCACCCTCTCAATTAGAGGTGGAGTGGATATCACCACCCCAGGATCCTCAGGATTGGGGTATGAACTATGGACTAAAGTGGATTTACTGGTATTCTACTGTAGACTTATGGTGATTCTAGCAATGGAAGAAATTACAACATTGATGTGGAGTCAGTGGTCACTGGACGCTCTGGGGGTAGGGAGAGGGAAAAACAGGTATAATATGAAGGCCTTTTCAGTAATTGGGAACCATCCTGAATGACATTGCAATGACAGATATAGGCCATTTTATATTTTCCCCTAACCTGCAGAATTGTGTGGGAGAGAGTGTAAACTACAATGTGAAGTAGATCCATGCTCAGTGGCAATACCCCAGGATGTTTTTATCAATTGCAATGAATGTGCCACACTAATGAAGAATGTTGTTTATGTGGGAGGTTGTGGGAGGTGTGGGAAGTGGGCATAGGGGAATCCCTATATTTTTTGTGTAACATTTATGTAATCTAAGTATCTTTGAAAAATATATATATTAAAAATCCAAAGTAAAATAAAAAAAATGATTTGAATAGACACACTTTTCCAAAGAAATACAAATGATTAAAAAGCATGTGAAAAGATGCTCAACATCACTAGCTATTAGAGAAATGCAAATCAAACCTACAATGATATACAGAGAAAAAACTAAAAAATATCAATAAAATGATGCACGATAAAACTATATAAAGAAACAGAAATTTTAAAAAGGATCCAACAGAAAAACAGGGATGAAGATCACAACTGAAACAGAACATTATCTAGAGAATTTCAACAGTAGATTGGAGCTGACAGAAGAAGTTTCATTGAACTCAAAGACATGATTCCTTAAAAGATCAAGGCTGAGGGGCATGAAAAAATAAGTGTTTAAAATAAAAAACAGAATCTAAAAAATGATCATGCATATAAATATATGTATTATGGGAGTCCCAGAAGGAGGATAAATGAATAAATGGACAAAAAAGGATATTCCATAAAATAATGGCAGAAAACGTCCAAAATTTAATGATACAAAAGAATATCTTCTTTCAAGATGACTGAAAAACTCCACACAGAATAAACTCAAAGGGATACATAGTAGTCAAGCTGTCAAATGCCAGGAAAAGTAGAAAATTCTGGAAGCTGCAAAAAAAAAAAAAAAAAGTGTGTATGTAAAAAAGAGACCCAATAAGATCAAGGCCAATATCTCACCTTGAAAAAAAGTGGAGACAGGAAGATAGAGGAACAGAATATTTAAACTATTTACAGAAAATGATTAACAAACTAGAATTTTATATCTAGTAAGGCTGCCTTTCAAAAATGATGGAGAAATTACGATATTTCCAGATAAACAAAAGCTGAAGATCTTCTTCAATAGACTTGAGAGAGAAAGGAAAGAATACTAGAGAGTGAAATGAGGCCACATTAAGAAATAAAGACCTCTGGTAAAGGTACACACATGGAAATTTAATACCAATACTATTGCTTTACATATATTGTCAAGTAAGGCCATTTTTTTACTTCTTAAATTTTTAAAAATGCAAAAGCATAAAATTAATGATAAACCTTTAGTTTTTGACATATAATATATAAAATATAATTTATATAAAATTCAAAAAAATGTGGGAAACAAAGATGGTAACAAATCAAATATGATTATAACAGATTCTTCAATTTCATGCGAAAGATTTATTAGCATCTTCATGCTAAATTCAAGTCCCATGGTATCCACAATGTAAGTACCTGAAAATTGGCTATAGAAGGAAATTAGAAGACACACAGAATGTTACAGTAGAGAAAAAACCATGCACACGTGAAGGTAGGCATTATGGAAAACTTGAAGGGCAAAAGGGTATAGGACATATGAAGACCCAATACCAAAAGGGAAGAGGAAAGTCATTCATTATCAGTAGTTATTTTAAATGTAAATGTATTAAACTATCCAATCAAATGGTATAGACTGACAAAATGGATAAAAATTATGATACAAATATATGCTTTTATCAATAGACAAACCATGATTTCCAAGATATACATAATTTGATAGTGAAAATATGGGGAAAAATAGACCATGAAAATAGTAACTTAAAGAGATATTAAGTAGCTCTCTTAATATCAGAAATAAAAAAACCTTCAGCCAAAAAATCTCATGGAGGAATAAAAAAGTTCACTATATACTGATACAGGCTACCTTTCAACAGGAAGATAATAACAATTATAAATATATATATATGAATGGCATAGTACTAAAATATATGAAGCAAATATTGACAGATTTGAAGAGAGAAACAGACAGTTCTACATTAGTAGTAGGAGACTTCAATATACCACATGGAATAAGGGATAAAGAACATCTGAAGAGAGGAATAAGTAAATAGATGATTGAATGATACTATACACCAATTACACCTACTAGATATATATATGTAGAACACTGCACCCAATAGTAACAGAATACACAGTTTTCCCTAGTGAACATAAATCATTCTCTATTATAGACCAAATATTAAGTAACATGCAGACTCAATAAATATAAAAATAATGAGACCATACAAAATATCTTCTTGGCCATAATGTAATGAAACAACAAATCAATAACATATAGTAAATCGGAAATTCACAAGTATGTGGAAATAAAACAACATTCTCTTAAACAACCAATGGGTGAAAGAAGAGTGCACAAACACAATTAGAAAATATCTTGAGGTAAATGAAAATGCAACATACCAAAACTCATGGGATGAAGAAAGGTAGTGCTGAGAGGGGAATTTATAGCTCAAAATGCAAACATCAAAAAGAAATCAGATGCATAATTTTACCACTGTTGGATCTACAAAAGAAAAGTAAAGTAAACCAAAAGGGAGCAGAGGGAAGGAAATACTGAGTATTAGAATAGAGATAAATAAATTTGAGAATAAAAGAGTCTTCTTAGTATCCTTAGACCATGATAAAAGGTATTCTACTTCAGAAGGGATTGTGCAATCTTTAAGCAGCTTGTTAAAAATGAGAAGGGCACTGTTAAAACAAGCTTGCACAAATGCTCCAATGGTACACAATGAATTGCTCAATTGAGTCCTCAGCTCTTTAAGCAGAAAACTACTTGCTATGCTGCAGGCCATGAAAAGACTGAAGATAAAACTTTGACAGTCGCATATCCAATAGGAAGTGCATGTATCTTAAGACTTAAGCTCATATGACATTTTTGGTACTATCTTCCTTCCACAGTGCATATTTTGTTTCAGTGATCTTCATTTTGACAAGAATTATTAGTGAAAAATGACAGAAAATATTTCTTGGCCATGCTTAAAGAGGGGAGGAAGAAACTGGCTCTAAAGTTTAAAGAAACTAGTTTTGACTAACTCAAGATTTTACATTAATTTTTACACAGTACTTGATACAAAATAATGTGAAAGCATCTAGATTTAGTTTTTTTTCTATACCATTTGTTAAAACTGAAGATTTTGGAAAATGGTTTTCATTGCTCTTCCAGATTACCAATACTTTTATGAAATGGAGCCACTGATTTAAGTTCTGAATCATCTACACAAAAACTATGACATTACTCAAAAACAACGTGTTCATCAAGGCAATTTGCACACTCTGCAGCACAATGTTGAATGGAACATTTAAAAGAAAATGTTGCATTATGATGAGAAAGTGAAGAAGCAGTGTAGTCAATGGGAAAAAATATGTGGGAAACACCTATCTGATTAGGACTTAAGATCCAGCATATATAAAGAAATCTTACACCTTGAAAAAGAAAAAGACAAACAATCCTTTTTAAAAATGGGAAAGATATTTGAATAGGAAAACTTTCCACAGCAAAAATACAAATGGCTATAAAGCACTTGAAAAGATGTTCAACATCCCTATTTATTAGGGAAATGAAAATCAAAACTACAATGAGCTATCATCTTACACATTTTAGACTGGCTGCTAGTAAAATAAACAGGAAATTACAAGTGTTAGAGAGGATGTTAAGAAATAGAAACACTAATCCACTCCTGGTGGGAATGCAGAATTGTGCAGCCACTGTGGAGGATGGTTTGGTGGTTCCTCAGGAAGGTAAGTATAGAATTGCCATATGATCTGGCAATCCCACTGCTAAGCATATACCCAGAAGAATCTAAAAGCAGGGACATGAATAGATACATGCACACTGATTTTGGTTAAGGCATTATTCACAATTCGCAAAAGTTGGAAGCAATCCGAGTGTCCATCAATGGATGAATGGATAAAAAATATGTGGTATATACATACAATGTAGAATTACCCAGCTGTAAGAAAGAATGAAGTATTGACACATGCAACAACATGGATAAATCTCAAAGACCTTGTAGTGAGTGAAGTAAGTCAATCATTAAAGTACAAATATTGTAAGGTCTCACTGATATGGACTAAGGGAATTGAGCAGATTCACAGAGGTTGAATCTGGAATATAGGTTACCAGGAGAGAGAAATGGAGTAGAGTGTGGTGAGAGATGCTCAATCTGGAGAGAATCTATGATAAAGTGAAGGGGGAGGTTTGGCAGTGGACTGGGGTGATGGTGGTGCATTGATGTGAATGAGGTCAATGATGCTGTAGAGTAAGTATGAATGGGGTGGGGGTTGGGTTGAGCTATCTATAGAGCTGGGGGCAGGGATTGAGGAAGGAACAAGTGAACTCTGGGGAGGTAGAGGAGTATGGTTGGGAATAAAATTGGAGGAGTGTTCTTTTGTCAACTAGGAGGAGGGACACTAGTGCATGCTGTCAGTTGTGAGGAGATATGTGTGGAAGTGTGCACCTGGGGCATACCTCTATGGAATATGAATATGTTCTTGTGGTCATAGAGTGGAGACCCACAGAATAACAAACACAGTATGAAATTCCCATCTTCAGGAATCCTGCTACATTCTCAAA
>JAQZBX010105099.1:0-10887 GCA_029593785.1 Cabassous unicinctus
TGTATGTTGTACTGCAGTCGGATGTTTACAATAAATAATTTTTTAAAAAAGCCTGGGAAGCATTCGGGGAGGGGCATTGGGAATGAGGAGGAGCAGTCAATACTTTTATTTTAGTTTTTTGTTTGTTTGTTTGTTTGTTTGTTTTTACCGGGAGGTCCCGGGGATCGAACCCAGGTCCCTCCATATGGGAGACGAAGTCCCAACCGTTTGAGCCACATCCGTCTCCATTAGTATTTTTTATTAGAGCAATTGTAGGTTTACAGAAAAATCACGCAAAAAGTACTGAGGTCCCATATACTCGCCTCTCACATGCGGTTTTCCCTATTAGCATTTTGCATTAGTGTGGTACTTTTGTTACAATAGATGAAACAATAATATAATTATTCTATTAACATTAGTCCACTATTTACATTAGGGTTCACTCTTTGTGTTGTACAGTTCTGTGGTGGGATTTTTTTGTGTGTGTGGTAACATATGTAATCTAAAATTTCCCTTTTTGACCCTTTTCAAATAAATGATTCAGTGGTTATAATTACATTTGCAAAGTTGTGCTTCCAACACCATCATCCATTACCAAAACTTTTCCATCACCCCAAACAGAAACTCCATACCAATTGAACATTAACTCCCCATTCCCTTCCCCCACCTGGCCCCTGGTATCCTGTACTCTAATTTCTGACTTTATGAATATGCATTTTCTGCTTATTTCATGTAAGTGATAGTATACAATATTTGTCCTTAGGATGTCTTCACGGTTCATCCATGTTGTAGCATGGATCAGAACTTCATTCCTTTTTACAGCTGAATAATATTTCATTGTATGTATTTACCACATTTTGTTTGCCCATTCATCCATTGATGTACACTTGGGTTGTTTCTACCTTTTGGCAGTTGAGAATAATGCCCTTCTGAACATCAGTGTACAAATATGTGTTCAGGTCCCAGCTTTCAATTCTTTGGGGGTATATACCTAGTAGTGGGATTGCCAGGTCATATGGTTCATTTTATACTGAACTTTCTGAGGAATTGACAAACTGTCTTCCACAGCAGCTGCACCATTTTACATTCTCACTAACATTATATAAGGATTCATATTTCTTCATATCCTCTCCAATACTTATTTTCCTTTTTTAAAATAATAGCCATTCTAGTTAATGTGAGATAGTATCTCATTATAGTTTTGATTTGCATTTCTCTGATGGCTAATGTGGTTGAGCATCTTTTCATGTATTTATTAGCCAATTGAGAATTTTGAAATTTTACTGTCATTTTGGAGAAATGTCTATTCAAGTCTTTTCCCCATTTTTAATTGGATTGTTTGTCTTTTTGTTGTTGAGTTGTAGGAGTTCTTTATATATTCTAGATGTTAAACCATTACAGAAATAAGGTTTCCAAATAGTTCCCCCCATTTTGTATATTGTCTTTTTACTTTCTTAATAAAGTCCTTTGATGTACAAAAGTTTTAATTTTGATGAAGTCCCATTTATTTAAAATTTTCTTTTCTTGCTCATGCTTTTAGGAGTTTTATAGTTTTAGTTCTTATATTTAGGTCTTTGATCCATTTTGAGTTAACTTTGTGTATATTGTGAGCTAGGGATCCACTTTCATTCTTTTGCATGTAGCTATCCAGTTCTCCTAGCACCATTTGTTGAAGAGGCTGTTCTTTCTCCACTGAGTGGATTTGGCACCCTTGTCAAAGATCAATTGACCATAGGTTTGAGGGTTTAATTTTGAACTTTAAAATTGATTCCATTGGTCTATATGTCTGTCCTCCTGCCAGCACCATGCTGTTTTGATTGCTGTAGCTTTATAAAAAATGTTAAAATCAGAAGTATGAGTTCCAACTTTGTACTTTTTCAAGATAGTTTTGGCTATTCAGGACCCTGTACCCTTCCATATGAATATGATGATTGGCTTTTCCATTTCTACAGAGAAGGCTGTTGGAAAATTGATTGGAGTTGTGTGGAATCTATAAATAACTTTGGGTAGAATTGGCATCTTAACAATATTTAGTCTTCCAATCCATAAATCCATTCATTTAGGTCTTCTTTAACTTCTTTCAGCAATATTTTATAGTTTTCCTTGTACATATCCTTTGCATTCTTGCTTAAATTTATTCCTAGATATTTGATTCTTTTAGTTACTATTGTAAAATGAATTTTTTCTCTTGATTTGCTATTTGGATTGTTCATTACAAATACATAAAAACATTACTTATTTCTGCATGTTGATTTTGTACCCTGCCACTTTGCTAAATTCATTTATTAGCTCTAATAGCTTTGTTGCAGAATTTTCAGTATTCTGAATATATTACATAACACTTTTAATGATTGAGAAAGATATCAATTAGCCCTATCAGAGACTTTGTTGGAGATAGTGGCTGGTGGAGATTATGGTGGAATTAAAGCCCACATCCCACGGCACCCCCCTCCCCCATTCCCTCCTTTGCTGCTTGTACTGGAGCTTAGATATTTTTTGAAAAATGAAAAGAACAGAAGTCAGAAGGAATTACTCATAATAAAGGCCAAGTCATAGAGAGGGCCATGAACCTCTTAGGGTATTGTTAGGGCATGAATGGGATTTTTAGAATGATTGATGCTTAGGAGAAGAAAAAAATAATGATAACAGAAGTATCTAAGAAGTAAATTCAAAATTGGAGTTAGAAGGAGGTCATGGACCCACGATTCAGAAAGTTGAAATAACAGATAATAGGGAACACCTAGTGTGTCTCCTTTTTATCTTCTAATTCCTGTAACAAGACAAGGTTCTTTAAATTAGAAAAGGTACAATGAAAAATATAAACATATAACAGTGTGAGAGCGTTTAGCTTTAAATGATTTCAGGCCTCTAGGTCCAGAAGAGTTATATCCCAAGTTGCTGAAGAACATTTCTGATATTTTCAGGGCTAGACCAGTGATAGAGAAATCATGGACATAGGTAGATATCTCAGAAGAAAAATGATTAAATGATGCCTATATATTCAAAAGGGTGAAAGGATGAATTTTAATAAGTGAAGTCACTGAAAATTGTCTTTGATTCCTGTTAAAATTTTAGAGCAATTTCTTAAACAGTTTGTGACCATTTATAAACAATTGGGAGATTATAAAGAAGCACTTTTTAAACAGATATAATTGTCCAACAATGTTTTATTGAATCATCAAACCACCTGCTTCTGGAGAATGAGTAAATGCTGGAACTAGATCAACTGTCAGTGATACTTTCCTGTATCGGTGAGTGGCTGGACCTGATGAGCTTAGTTTCCTTCTAATAAGGTTCAGTGATTCCTTTTCTGCTTTTCTTTTCTCTATTTTTTCCCCCTTTCTGTAATTAAGTCTTTTAATGACATGATAAGCATTGCTTCATCTTTTTCATGGTATTGAGAGCCAGATTTAAAGCTCTTTTTATATATTTCCAGATTGTTGTTTAGGAAGATTGAACTGGAATATATAAGCATGCTTGTTTTTCCATAATAGTTCAGCAAATATTGTTGTATTTTTAGTTTTGTTGCTTACATGTGTGACTAAAGATACCTTAATTTTTTTTAAAAGATTAATTTTTTTATTTACCTTTTTTTTTTCTCTTTATCCCCCTTCCCCAAGATGGCTCACTTGTCTGTCTGCTCATTGTTTGCTCGCCTTCTCCAGGGGGCACCGGGAACCACACCCAGGACCTCCCACATGAGAGGCGAGTGCCCAACGGACTGAGTCACATCAGCTCCCCGTGGGCTGCAGTGTCTGCTAGCTTGTGACCTCTGCTTGTTGCAGTGGGGGCAGATTCTAGCTTGTTGCAGCAGGAGACAGCATCTAGCTCTGTTGCAGGAGGTGGCGTTTAGCTCTCTTGCAGCAGCATCTAGCTCTGTTGCGGTGGGAGGTAGCAAAGCTATGTTCGGCAGGAAGTGGCATGTGCTCATCTTCTTTTAGGAGGCACTGGGACCGAACCCAGAACCTCCCATGTGGTAGGTGGGTGCCCAAGTGGTTGAGCCACATTCACTTCCCCCTTAATGTTACTTTTTTTTTTTTTTAAAGATTTTTTTTATTTTTTATCTCCCACCCCCTTGTTTTTGCACTCGCTGTCTGCTCTCTGTGTTCTTCTGCGTCTGTCTTCTCTTTAGGCGGCATCAGGAACCGATTCTGGGACCTTCCAGAGTGGGAGAGAGGCACTCAATCTCTTGCACCACCTCAGCTCCCTGGTCTGCTGTGTCTCTTATTGTCTCTCCTTTGTGTTCTTTTTGTTGCGTCATCTTGCTGCACCAGCTCTCCTGCGCGGGCCAGCTTGCCTTTCACCAGGAGGCCCCGGGAATCGAACCCTGGACCTCCTGTATGGTAGACGGGAACCCAATCGCTTGAGCCACATCCGTTTCCCTTCCTTAATGTTATTTTAATTTGCTTTTTCAGTTGAAGACTGCTATGCATTTTTCCCTGTGCTGAACTTCTTGTTCATAACCTTTCCCAATTTTGCTATTGGGTTGTTTTTTTCCTGTACATTTGTTAGGACTCTTCCTATATTTAGGTCTTTCCTCTAGAATTTACATTTATATATGTTGTGAGGTGAAAATCCGTTTTTTTTCCAAATGGAATAGTTCACCAGTGCTGTATACTAAATTTATCCTTTTTCTACTGATATAAAATACCACCTTTAGCATTTATAGATTCAGACCTGTTTCTCGGTTCTCTTTTCCAGGGATTTAATTGTCTGTTCCTGTGTCATTTCCACATAGCTTGATGATAACTGTGATAACAGCAAACAGCAGTTAACGGGTATCCAGTATTTCCTATGTGCCAGTCACGGTGGTACCTTTTTAATGTATTTCAACTCATTTATTTCCCACAAAATCCTATGAGTTAAGTATTCCTAATTTCTTTAATTTTATAAACAAATGAGTTTTAAGAGGTTAAGCAGTTTGTCCAAGTTACAAAGCTAAGACTGTAATCTAAGTCTCTAATGCCAGAGCCTGAGCTCTTAATTGCGAGGCTTTGATACCTGGTTCCCTCATTTTTTCTTTTTCAAAAATTTCTTGGCTATTCTTAGGCACTTACTTTTCCATACATGCTTTTGATTTAGATTATGTTAATTATTTAGGTTTATTTAGAAAGAATGACCATCTTAATGAAAATGAATCTTACTATCCAAAATTAACAATGTTTCCATTTATTGAATTTATTTTGTTTTCTTAACATAGATTTTGAGCATTTTTTGTTAAGCTTATTCCTAGGTATTATTTTGTAGTTTGTTTGTTTTAAAAAAAAAAAAAAAAAAAAACTTATGTGGAAATAATTTCAAAGTTGCAGAAAAGTTGCAAAGAACTCCTGGATAACCCCAGATTTACTAGTTAACTGTTTGCCACATTTGCTTTATCATTCCCCCCTTGTGTATACATGTATGTGTATTTTTTTTTCCAGGACTACTTAAAAGTTAGTTGCAAACATCACCTCTCATTACATTTAAATACTTCCATGTGCATTTCCTACAAACAAGGACATTTTCTTACACAACCACAGTACAGTCATCAAATGTAAGAAATTTACCATCAGAGTAATACAGTTATCTAGTATATAGTACATAATCAAATTTTTCCTAATGTCTTTTATTAAAAAAATCCAGAATCCAATCCAGGAGCACATATTGCATTTAGTTGTCACATCTCTTTAGTCTCCTTTAACCTGAGCAGTTTCTTAGTCTTTCTTTATCTTTCATGACATTGATAGTTTTGAAAAAATCAAACTACTTGTTTTGTACAGCATACATCAGTGGAGATTTGTCTGATGTTTGCTTATGATTAGATTCAGATTATGAATTTGGGGCAGGAATACTATATAAGGGGTGTTGTGTCCTTACTAGTACATCATATCAGGAGCCATGCTATGTTAGTCTGTTCTATTATTGGTGATATTAACGTTGATTGTTTGGTTAATGTGACATGTGTCAGTTTTCTCCACTGTAAAGTTAGCTTTTTAAAAAATCTTAATAAGTAATCTGTGAGGAAATAGTTTTCGCTTCCATTGATGATTCTCGTCTGAATTGATCATTGCAATCATGGCTGCAAAATAACATTTTTCTAACTATTATTCCTTCTACATTTATTAGTTGGCATTTTGTAAGGAAAAGCGTTCCCTCCCATTTTTTTATGATTATCAGAATGACTTATGATTCTTTTATTTTATTCAGTGGGTGGCTATAATCCATTAGTGGTAGCTATTCTTTTTTTTTTTTTTAATTCCAAACCACCTCCCCACTCCCCACACCCATTGGCTGTGTGTGTCCATTGGCTGTGTGATCTTCTGTGTCTGTTTCTTTTTGTCTTCTCTTCTTGTTTTTCTCCTCTAGGCTTCACTGGGATTCAATCCTGGGGACCTCCGATGTGGGAGAGAGGTACCCTGTTGCTTGCGCCACCTCAGTTCGTGGTTTCTGTCGCGTCTCACCTTGACTCCCCTGTGTCTCTCTTTTGTTGCGTCATCTTGCTGTGTTGCTTGCCAGGCGGGCCTGGTATGCCTTTACCAGGAGCCCCCCCGGGATCAAACCCAGGTCCTCCCATATGGTAGACGGAAGTCCTATTGCTTGAGCCACATCCGCTTCCCTCGCTATTCATTTTGATGCTTAAATTTATCCTATTTTTGGCCAGCAAAAGCCTCTTCAAACTGACTCCTGTGTATTTTTTATATATCCCATCATTTTTTAGTACTTCTTTACTTTTTGACATAAGATATCCTAGGCTCTTCTTATATTTGCCTTAGTCCAGCCCTGGAATCTGCCGGTTATCCAAGGAATACTGGTTCTTTTTTAGCAGGTGTACGTGATTTTGAATGGCTCAAGAATTTTGTTTTATACCTGATAAACTCATGCTTCAGAGAGATTAAGTATTTTGCTCAAGGGTCACCGTAGCTACTAAGAAGTGACAGAACGAGGATTGAAATGTAGTATAGGTCAAAAAAAGAAAGAAAAGAAATGTAGGTCTAACTCAGAAGTCTGTTCTTATTCATTCACTCTAAAAATATTTACTGGTTATCAATTATGGGCTAGATACTAGTCTAAGCTACACTACATAAGAGACAAAAAACTTGCTATCCCAAAGTAGAGGAGGATAGAAACAAACAAGCAATGACAATTCAGTGTAGTAGATACTGTGGGGAGGGAATAAAATATGCTGTAAGAGCACCTGGAGGTCAGGGAAGATTCCTTGAACATTTAGGTTGAATACTTACAAGCCAAGCATAAGAAAAGAGGTGTGATATGGCAAGCATTTATGAAAAGAATATGGTGCATTTGAAGGTCTAAAAGAAATTCAGGATGCCAGAAACATAGAGCACAAGCAGGAGAGTGGGAAGAGATGAACCAGGAGAGGTGAATAAGGCAAATCTTGCAGGGCCTTCTATTTCATATGTAGGAGTTTAGACTTTATATTAGAAGCAAGAGGAGGTCAAACTATTGAAGACTTGTAATCAGATTTCCTCTTTAGAAAACACAAACATTCTCCACACTACAGCCAGAGGCTTTTGCAATCATTCACATGGTAAATAATTAGTAGCCAAGGAAAGTGGTAATTAGTTGGGAGAGAAGTAGAAGAATTTTAGATTATAGGCTGGACTTGTCAGGTCTTGGAGATTGATTGGATATATATGGGGCATGGGAGAGGTAGGAGTTAAGAATGACTCCCAAGTTTCTAACTAAGGGAACTGAGTGGATGAGAACATTGTGCTTAACTATTTCCTGAGCTATAGGGGACAGAGAAGAAAGAGTGGATTTTGATAGGAAAGATAAGAAGTACCATTTTGGATGTGGTAAATTTGACATTCCTGGAAGATATCCCAGCGGATGCCCAGCCAGCAGCTGGATCAGTGTAAAAGAGCCTCCTATAGAAAGTGTATATTTTGAGAAAATGAGAACTAATCTTTCATTATTGCCCTTTTATGTTTCCAGAGGAGAATGCCTGTAGGAATCTTATAACTTTTGATATTTCAGAAGATCCGAAAGACATTTTCTATGAATTTAAAAAGTAAGCTCATGTTCTTTTGCAACAAATTGCTAGAAAATCATTGCTTGCCTTTGCCATTCTACCATGTAATTACCATTATTTTGTAGACTTTTATTTTTAGAAGAGAAAACAGGCATTTAAAAAGCAAAATTGGTGCTTCCACATATCCTTTTACTAGTATGTATCCATGGAATTATATTGGCATTGATTTTGAATGAAACAAAAGCTAAGAAAAATTGAATAATAAACATTGACTAAGTATATGCTGCATGCCAAAACCATAGCTTCTTTATTGATGACAGGAATGAATTTTATTAATAAAAGTTAAAAATTGAAATGGAAGGTTCTTTTCAACGTATTTGGTAATTAAAAGTTTGAAGCAAAATTTTGAAAAATTTATGTTAAATACTTAAAAAAACCAAAATAAGCTGTTACTTCATTTAGTTATATAACATCTTGCTCCAGAAGAGCTTTTAGTAGCAAAATAAGCAATAAAAGACAGTGTTTTAAAAGAAAGTGGTTATAGCACTTTGTAAGTGTAAAATTATTTCAAAATAAAAAGATTTTCAAAAACTAGAAAAATGGAAAGTGGTCTTAAACGTATATAATATGCATAAGTTAAAATTAAAATTTTGGCTACTAATCAAAATTTATTTTTAAGAACTTATTTCTTATCCCTATTACTAGAAAAAATTAGATTGAGGATTAGAAGGTACTGCTTCTGGTAATTCCTGAGAAAAGGCTATTGGTTTAAATAAATACAGGACCTGCACCAAAAGGTCCCAAAAGAATCAGAAAAGTTCCTAGTATCTGAGGGCTGTAACAGATTAAACTGATTTGCTCTTGCCTTGCTTCCCGAAACTCATCTCCAGCCATGCTCTCCATATGGGACTTATTTTGGTTTTTGAAACACCCCTTGTTTGTTGCTTCTATTGCTTAGGACTCTCTGTCTCCAGATCTGCTGCATTAGTTTCATGTTTACCAATGGGTTACATTTGATTTATATACCAATTAACCTTTATTAAGTTTTAAATCTGGTGAATAAAATATACATTGAAACTCAACATACTGTTACAGGAAAAACATGGTGGGTATAAAAGTAAATTATTCCTGGAATTTGTGAAAAATAAAAGAACTTTAGACCAATATTATAAACTGATGTATCTAAAAATGTGTTTATACCTAATTTCTTCTGTTCTTTAGTCTTACTAAAGGAAATGAAACAGAAGGGATATTTATACACACACACATTATTAAAGAAATAGGTGCATGGTATGTTTTTAAGGTTTAAAACTCAATAAATGCAGTCACACAGTGTTTCAGGAGCATTTACTTGAAAGGAGTTTACTGCAATTTGCTGGTCAAAAATCTTGACAAAGGGTAAGAAGGTAAAATGTGAAGATCTGAGGGGTTAAAAATCTTAAGATAGGTATAAAATCAGTTTTTTTTTTTCCCAAGAGTTGACTGAATTTGCAGAAGGAACGGTGCTTAATAAATACTTCATTGGTACCTTTTTACCAACAACCTGTTTTTAATAATTGAGTAAAGTAATAAATGTATTTACCTTTTTGTCTGGAATATCTGTTTTTAATAATTGAATAAAGTAATCAAATGGATTTACCTTTTTGCCAGATCTAGTGTATGTTGAATTTAATAATTTTTTTTAAATTTTGAGGCTTTATATTGATTTGTAAGTTATTTTTATTACTGTTATCCACAACACAATCAAAATTCTTTTTAAGTATTTTTTTATTCTATGCAATTCTTTAGGTATTCTTTACATTAGGCTCTTCTCATGGATGATTCTATGCCAGACTTCATTAAGGACTGAATATCCAGGAATTTAGAATGAATTGGCTTATTTTTCCCTTGCGATCAATTGTTTGTATATCTAAGTGAAGAAAAAAAGGAAAAGATGGTAGAAAATTGTTGTCATCAGTGAACTTTGCAAGCTCAGTTTTCCATTGCTCACATTTCCTTTTCTCCTTTGACTCTTAGAAAATTAAATTGTCTGTTTGCTTTTACTAGACAAAGTACACACCCTTTACTAGCCTGCTGTTTCCTTCTCTCTGCCTGTATTTTCTTTTCTTTCATGGTCTGCCTGTCCTTTGTACTTTTATATTAAAGGGAGTGGATTAAAAAACGAAAGTTAGAGAAAAATCATTGGCTGTGTTTATGGCTTGTAGAGCATTGTGACCAATGGAGAGAGTTCATTTCATATCTTATGAAATTAAGTTTATAAATCTATTTCTGTAGGCTTTCTTAAAAATTTAAAACCCCAAGTTGTAAATTGGAGCCACCTGGGCAAAATGCCAAACTAGGGCTTTCTCTTCCCGACCCCCTAATTGGATGTAGCGTATAATGTCACAGTTGATAGCATGCTAACATTAATTTATAGAAATAATGTACGTGTAAATGTTAAAAAATAGTTCAAAAGTATGTTAACTCATTTGAGACTTTTTACTTCACTATTCTTGATAATGAGGCAACATGGCCATGGTGGTGAGGGATGTAGTAGATTTGTGTTGTAGGTCTAGCAGTGAAGCTGGTTGCCCAGAATTTATCATATTTATAACATTTCCAAAGGACTGATCTTTAATAATTTATCAGTGCACAGAAAATGTTACATATAAGGCTTCACAAGAGGCTGTATGGCTAGAGGCAAGAATGCAGCATAGAAGTAAGCTATCTTCTAGCTCTAGTTGTGCTTACTGTTAGCCTCATCATCTTGGGCAAGTCAATTGACTTCCATAGGCTTCAGTTTCTTCAAATATAAGAAGTAGGGATGCAGATATGGCTCAACCGGTTGAGCATCCGCTTCCCACATGGGAGGTCCAGGGTTCAGTCCCTGGTGCCTCCTAAAAACAAAAAAACAAACAAGCAAACAGATGAGAAAACCAACTCAGGGGAGCTGATGT
>JAQZBX010105100.1:0-10883 GCA_029593785.1 Cabassous unicinctus
TGTATGAATGCGGTACTATGAACCAAATATATTGTGTAGCATATTATTTGATTAAAAAAAAAATTTACATGTTTCCATTACATTTAATTGAGAAATGTATATATTTATTCATCTGTGTTTACTTTTTAGTTTTTAATTGTTTATATTTTCAATTATTAAATGTACAAAATAAAGTTAAAAAAAAAAAAAAAGAAAGAAAAAAAACAAAACAAGCCTGCCTCTTAGCCTCCCAAAATATACTAACCTGTTGGGGAAAGGCAGCATAAGCCTTCCCAGAACTCTGGTGTTCAGCAACCAAAGTTAACACTGAAAAGAAAAGAGAGACGGAAAAGATCACAAAGGTAAAACCCTCTTTTCAATCACTGGCCTTCTCCCTCTTCCTTCCACTTTGTCACCAACATGCAGCAATCTCCAGCAAAGCAATCTTTAAATGTAAATGGAATTGCTGAAGGAAGAAAGAAATATTAGGAGATGAGTTATTCTAACTACTGTGGCTGTATAATTCTGGGTGAGTCACTGTTCTTCAGGAAATCAAAAGAATGCCAAATATGTGAAGGTTGCTGAGGATAGCTGCACAGCAGAATGTAGATCCTCAAGTAATTTCAAGTTTCCTTCCTACCTCTTTCTCAGCATAAACCACAGATCAGTTAATTAAGGTTGAGGGAGGAGGGGTAGTCAGAGCAGGAATATGCTAAAACGCAGCTTTAAGAGGTGCTTTAACTCTACCTTGCCATTAGGTTGATCTAGGGTGATTTGATTATTTTAATCTAAAGATTTATCTAATGAACTGAAAATAATCTGCCAAAGGTAAGCTCTTCACTCCCTTCAAGCAGAGGAAGAAATGTGGGAGAAATTATGTGGGGAGATTTTCTTATTGTTTTATCATTTGTTTAATGAAATGGGGATAATTCAAGGGAAAATGCCATAATAACTTCTTCCCATAATCTTAATGTCATGCTAGAATGGGGTGCAGCAAAAATAAATTATTCACAAACCTCCAAAGGTTCTTGAAATTCCTCAAGGTTCTTAATAAACACCTTACTAAATGAACTGCAACAAGCAAGGAAGATAAGGACAATGAAGGAAGGGATCAGACAGAGCTTGGGATCAAAAATGTAGGGAGCAAGTGGCTAGAACAGCTCATTCACACCCACAGAGATATAGGGTCCATGGAATTCCACCTCAGCTCAAAGCAGGACCACCAAGGCTTTGAAAATAACCCCTTCCTGCAAGTTGGCTGAGGTTACTTAATATGTGAACCCTTTGACTGACAATTCCTCTTTTAGAAATTTATCCTAGAAAAATGACTCACATGCAGGCCAAAAAATATTTGCATAAAGATGTTCATTGCAACACTGGTTGAAACAGGGGTGAAAAAAAGTAAATAACCTAATTGCCCATTAATAGGAAATTAGTATCATAATGTCCAAGATATTAAGTGAAAAACTCAAGTTGCAGAATACTGTGTACAAACTCATGTTTAAAAATTATATTTTTTGTGCCTGGAAAAAAATAAAAAAAGGATACATATCAAACCATTACCAGTGGTTGCCTCTAAGATATGAGCTTTGGAGTAGGGTCTTACACCCTTTTATTTGTACACTCAATGTATTTTTTTTTTTATATTTTTCTAACAGATATGTTGGCTTTTGTAATTAAAAATGAAATGAATAAATTTTAAAAATTATTTCCTGAAGGACACGGGGAAGGTAGGTTCAAAACCTATGAAGTTTGGGAGCAGATGTGGCTCAAGCATTTGGGCGCCTGTCTACCACATGGGAAGTCCCAGGTTCGGTTCCCAGTGCCTCCTAGAGAAGACCAGCAAGACAGCGAGCTGACCCAACAGGCTGGCGCAGCAAGATGACACAACAAGATGATGCAATGAGGAGACACAAAGAGGAAACAAAATGAGAGACACAACAAAGAAGATAGCAGAGGTGGCTCAAGGGATTGAGTGCCTCTCTCCCACATGGTTCGGTTCATGGTGCCTCCTAAAGAGAAGACAAGCAAACACAGAGAGCTCACAACAAATGGACACAGAGCAGACAGCGAGCTCAAACAACAAGCTCAAACAATGAACAGGGGGCAGAAATAAATAAATAAAATAAACCTTAAAAAAAAAAAAACCTATGAAGTTGACAAACTATAATAAATAATAAAAGCTACCAGGAAGCGGATATGGCTGCCTACCACATGGGAGGTCCCAGGTTCAGTTCCTGATGCCTCCTGAAAGGAAGATGGCAAGGGAGGCGGAAAAACAAATAAAATAAATATTTTTTTTAAAAAGCTACCTTTATTGAGCATTTACTACTCTTTCATTCAACAAACATTTTTGGACCCCTATATCCCAGGCATTTTACATACATTTAATCCCCACAAAAATTTCTCAAGGGAAGTATGACTATTTTTGTTTTGTCATGGCAGACGGAAGCTCAGAGAAGTCAAATGACTTGCAAAAGATGCACAGTTAATAAGCAACAAAGCCAAATCTTTGGTCTGTTTTACCATGCTACCTTATAAAATTACCTTCTTCTGTTGTGTCTGCCTATACAGGATACAGAAAATGTTCATCCAGCATGACATTATCTTAGAATCATATTCCAGACCATCACTGTGTTTCCATAGCAAATCAGCAATCACCTCTAATTCTAAAAAGAAAAAAAAATACATATGTGGATAAATATACACACATTTTGTAGCCACTAATCAGAAGTATTGGCTGGAAGAATGTTGAACTCACAAGTGATTTCCATATGTAAAGGAAAATTCCATCCTCATGAGCTCTCATTGAACAAGGTGGAAGGGGTGGGGAGTACCAGGAAAGCCACTCATGTTTACAAGGTCTCTTGTAGGGTATGGCAATACTGGTGTTCTGGAATACTAACAAAGCAGTGTCTGGGTCTATACTACAGTTACCAAAAGAAAGAGGCTTTGATGGATTATGACCACTGATTACTTTCTTTGTGAGAAGTGTACACATACTCATTGTTCCCTATGGAAAAAGAGAACATTGTACAGATAGGCTTGTACAGTGGTATGAAAAGTACTTAATAGAATCTCTGAAGCAGAACTCTTGAGCATCCTCTCTCCTGAAATTTTATAATTTCTCTTTAGATAGCAATAGATAGGGATCAGTTCCAATGTACAACAGCCCTATCTCCAAGTATGATTTTGGGGAATTTGGCATATCTTCCAAATCCTTCCAATCTCCTCTATTTGATATTTGTTCAGATGCAAGAGGTCCCCAAAACACAATGCTTTTACCTGTCACCAGGTAGGTAATACCTAGTGTGAATGGAGGTGAAGAGTATAAGGGCAGTAGGCCCCACCTCAGGGATTAGGGAAGAAACAGATGAAAATGGGCTGCAGCCACAAAGACAAACTTGGCAATTTCATGAAATGTGTTGTCTGGTCCATAGTGTTGGAAATGACAAGAATCCTGTCAGAAAAAAGTCACTAGTCATTTGTTTTACCCACCAGTGAGTGGAGTATGGAATTAGTCCGCTGCCTGAGGCCTCCTTTGAGCTGATCCCCGTATGCCCAGATGGTGTCCTGAGCTATAACCCCTGGGTGATCCCAACAAGCCTTTTCTCTAGTCCCTGTAGACACCATGGAGAGACAGAAAGAGCATGGGCTTTGCAGTCAGAATAGAGTTAGGTTCAAATCACAACTGGGCCACTGACCAACTTTCTGACCTTGGGTAAATCATTTCAACCTATCTCACAGGCACATCATGAGGATGGAATGAGATTAGATAAGTAAAGGACTTCAGATAGGGCCTGCTTCACAAAAGAGACCCAATATACAATAGAGCCTTTCTGGGTACCAGTTAGTATACCACTAGGACCAAAGTCCAGCCTCAAGCCTAAGTAAGCCCTGCCAGCTCTGAGTGCTGATCCCCTTACCCAAATCCTGCTGAATACTTTTCCTAAGTCTGAACCCTGTTTTACATGCCTTCCGACACCAGGATGCCGCTTTAAATCTGTATCCTGCCTGCCTTACACCCACCAGTTGCACTCCATGGATAACAGTGCCAGCTTAAGTCTAGAGTCTGCTGGGTCTCCTTAGACTTGATGATGTAAGCCAGTAGTTCTCAACCCTTCCTGGGATGAGCCCAGAACCAGACCCCTCTGTGGGTGAGAGCTGGGGATCTGCATTTTTTAAAAGCTCCCTTCTGTTCACTGGAAGGGCCACCTTACTAATCTTCATCCATTCTTGCTTCCCTACAAAAGTTCCCAGCATGTTGTGTAACCAAGGCTTTGACATCTACTTTGCTTAATAAATGTTTATTGACAAAGCTTTTTGTTGGCTGTTATATATTTTTTCCTTATTAGGATATTTAACCATGGAATTTATAAAATAACATCAAAATAATGTCTCATACTAGGTACTCAGTAAATACTGGTTCATGAATGTTTCATTTGGGATGGATTTGGGGAGTCAACTATTTGGCAGAATACCCATAAGGGCAGAAGTTTCACTACAGTAAATGAAATGACAGCACATGGAAGAGTTTTATGAAGCATGAGAGAATATGAGGAATAATAATGATGTTATAGTACACCATCCAAATCTGAGTGTCCATGCATGTTAATTTGCTCTGGAGAAAAGGAAACTGGGGCCCAAGCAACTTCTCAAAGGTTATAGCATGTGTCACCAAAAAGGAGAAAAGCAAGAGAGAGATTTCACTATGTCCAGGTATATAAGCATAATAAAAAACCCCTCCCCTTTTTTTTCTAACTTTTTATTATGGAATATTTCAAACATACACAAAAGTAGAGAGAAGAGTATAATAAATCCTCATCTTTGTCACAGCCTCAACAATTATCAACACTTCATCTTTATTGGACTAAGCTGGTAAGTGATGCAGAATAAGGGATCTGAGTTTACTTTGTTTGAAAAGAATGTGTAAATAAATGCTCTAGGACCCGGTCAACATTCTTTGAGAAGATTTAGAGATAACATGTACTCTCAGAGCCTATTTACATATATCTTTGACATCTGACTAACAATTCCTCTTTGAGTTAGATGATTACAACATCCCAAACCACTATCTCCTGATGAGTGTATATAATAGAGTCACTGTGCTTGTCTCTAAAAAACAACTTATTTCTTTTCAGAACTTTAGAAAATTGTGGCTGTGTCCCCATCTGGGGTACAAAGGACCAGTGAGCCCAGTTTGCTATGGTTTCTGCATTTGATGGCTCCAGATGTCTCCCCCCCATCCCCCCACAAGCTAGCTTTATGACAACCCAGAGGGAGACTCGGTGAGACAGGCTGCAGTTCTGGATTCATTCACTGTTTGTAGAAAGAATCTGTGAGTGTGAAAGTTTATATTTTAAGGCAACGCATTAGGGAATAATGAGCAGTTTCATGTTAAATACAAGTAATTTCTTGGAAATCACTATTATTTATTGGGTCCAACCATTTGTTTAAATATATGGTGATGTTTCATAATTACTGGGTTTAGCTTTCCTGTCTTTTCTTCAAAATAATTGGTGTGTACTTTCTAACTTTTAATGCAAGATCATCAAGTGCTAAGTTGCTCACTTTGACTATAGGATGTAACATCTTAATATTAATTAAGGTCATCCTTTAAGAAGAACCCATTGCATCATGCTTATTTAATTTATTTTCAAGTTAAGCACATGGTAGTACTCAAGATATATTTGTGGAATGAACAAGGTCCAGTGTCCTTCCAAATATTTTTCCAGCTGCTCAAATGTTATATATATACCAAAAAAAAAAAATCTCAGCTAAAACCAGTGTATTCCTCACTGGGACTCAAAATCCATGTTGATAATCTTTTAACAAAAGTTATGTTCTTAACCGGATCTCTGTGACTCCCATTTCATTCCACCTCAGATTCTCCTTCGTGTAGCCACACCTTAGTTTTCACCATCACCCACAACGTCTCCACATCTGATACTCTCAAACTTGCAAATTTTCTTCTGACCGCCACCAATTTCTATCCTCTTCTATTACCTCAAGACATCTGATACGCTCCTTCAACTTTCAGATCCCCTTCCTTGCTCTTTCCCCATCTGCCAGCCTTCCTGCTTTAACAGGATGTCCGGGATGCCCCAGGCACCCAGAATTTCAAGAAAAATTATTTCTTCTGTGCTCTTACCTGCATCCTAGTTACTCTTATCTCACTGATCTTCTGTTCTGCCAATTTCCAGCCCCGGTTAAGGCAACCATCTTTTTCTTCCTTTCCCTCTGCTAGACAGCTGAGCTTCTAGAGAAAGTAGCAAAACCAGGTCATTTGGATACTCTAAAATGTATTCTATCCAATTGTGAATTCAGTGATACAGGCATTCCTTTTCTCATCTCTCATTGATTCGCTCTTAAAATAATCGTAGCCATTGTTGCAATCCTCCTGCACTCTGATTAAATTTCTACACCCACCTCCACCCTCTTTTGCTACTAGCTTTGTAAGAAGTCATATTGTATGTGAATACTATCTAAACTTCATTTCGTCCAAATTGTCACCCATTCCCTTTGTCTTCCCTCTAGTCTCTAGTACAAGAAGAATTTCCCTGCCTTCCCTCTAAAACCAATGTTTCCTTCTATCCTTTTGCACTCCTCCCTCCCCACATCCTTCTTGGCTTTGCTCCATCAATGATCTCTCTACTCCCCTCACATATTCTGGGCCCCTCTCCCTTCTAGTTCCTCCCGTGACACCAACAAACCTTTTCTCCCTTTGTCTAAAGGGATATTTCTTTTTCTCCTTTTGGTTCATCCATCAACTCCTGTATGCATTGCCTTGGTTTCTTCTCCTATTTGAGATCCACCAGCCTATGGAAAGTCCTAAAACCAAAACCTCTTAGACTTTCTGCTCAAAACCTGTTTTTGGCAGGATTTGACAACACTGACCACCCTCTCCTTATTAGAACTCCCGTCTCCATTGGAGTCTATATTACATTCTTACTGCTTTCTTTCTGTCTCGTGGAATGCACTTATTTAGTTTCCTTCCAAGATTCCTCTTCCCCTCTTAAAATAAGCCTGTTACATATAAGAATTTCTGAAAGGTCAATGTTCTATACTCACTGTCTTAACTCTCTACGTCCCTTGTTAATCTCATCCTATTTTAGCTATTGCCTTTATGAAAATGACTCCCATCTGCTCTTAGCCTTCACGTGTCTCCTATTGCAGACACCATAAAATCATTTGAATTCAACTCATCACTTTTCTCTCCTGTGTTTTTGATCTTGGCTAATCAACCCAGTGGGGTCTCCTTCCACCATTATCTTTCAAATGACATCCTCCTTTTCACTGCTTCTTCAGAAACTCATTAACTCTTGTCTGGACCATTGCAATAGCCTCTTAAATGGTCTCCCTGCTTTTAGTTTGTTTTTCCTCCAATTAATGAAATAATGGCAAGTGCATTTACACTAAATATGCTATTCACAAGTTAAGTGCTTTCACATTTTAAAAAGCTCTTTCACATTTTTTTTTTGGCTCCTTTAATTGTCTTTCTCCACCAGTACCTTAAATGTTAGTTTTTCTGAACACTAATGCTGGAATCATCTTCCTAAGTTTCAGATCAGGACATGTCACTTCCAGCTCAAAGGTTTTCATTTCCTACCCATTGTCTACTGTAGTCAAAGTCCTCCGTGATTTGGTCCGAATCTACATCTCTAGCCTCATCTCCCACTACATTCATGCAGCCTGGTCTGTGACAAGTTTCCCCAAACAGGCCCTTCGCTTAGTTGCCTTTTCTTCCAGCTTTTCCAGGTTTACCTAGTTTTCAAAGCCCAATTCAAATCATTCTCCAAAACGTTCTCTCTCCACAACCGAAGTCAAAACAAGAGCCTCCCCAAATACTTGGTTGATATCAAGTACTTGGGGTGTTGATATCTAGAATATAGAACTTCCCACAATCTGCCTTTATTTCTCTTCTCCGTTAGAGCATAGCTCTTGGAAGAGAGGGACAGAGCTTAATTCATCTTTGTATTAAACTTAATGAGTGTGAAGCACTCCCATAGTAGGTGTTTTATTGTTTAGTGAATTGTTGCATTCCATATCACAGGATTTAGTTTATATTGGGGAGCAATGAAAATTTCCTCAATAATTTAGTCTTTATTGTAATATAAATTTTCCATTCAAAACAGAACATCTGTAGTAGGAATTATTCAATGGAAAAATTTATGATATCATCATTTCAAACAAATCATTGACTAATATAACCAATAAGAACATGTTAACAGGAAGATGCCATGCAGGTGAAAGAATATATCTGCAAATATCATGGAAGTTTCTGATTATATCTAAAGGAGATTAAGTATGTGAAGTGCTTGCTCATTGTTTGGTACAGAATAAAGCATTCAATAAATGTTACCTAACATTGTTATACTGCAAGTAAGGTAGCTGGAAAAAATAATTTATTTTTTCCCATGTGATCTGCTAGTTTTGTGTTACAACTGATATTAACTTTGAACTGCATTCACTTTTTGAGTCAGTCAGATATGTCTTTTATGATAATTTCAAGAGCATGTAACAAAGAGTGAGGCATGTGAGAAGATGGCAGAATGCAATTAACCACGTGCACTATTGATGACGACTTGGCTTCCCTCTGTACCACTTGATATTCAGCCTGAAATAAATAATGGTGATAATTGTCACATTCCTAACAAAGACATCTGCTAACCCAGGCAACTCAAGCAAAGCTGTTTGCTACTGACAGCTTGCTTCAAATGTGAATGTTGCCATTAAGAAAAAATAGTTTCTGTATTTATCACATCACCTAATATGTTGTGTTGGCAATGCTTCATCTTGGGAGCCAGAAACCTACACCTATGTTGAATTAAGTTCAACATACAAACTTCTTTATTTGCTTATCTTTAATTTTTTTTTGTCTTAATATAAATCAAATATATCTACATGACAGAAAATATCAAACAGCTCAGAGTCATGCTAAATGGAGAGGTAAAGTCTCTTGCTCCATTCTCCCTACCCCATCCCTCTTCCCTAGAGATCATCTTTTGAATCACATACTACATAAAACTACACTAGATCATAATAAAAAGCTAACCAGCTCTTCCTTAGTTTATATATGACCTTGAAATTCAGAAAATCCCAATATTGTATGATACCCAAAGACAAATCATTTCACCATTTGATTTTTCTGTATGTGTCAATTAATGTAATCATAATAAAAATTTCCATTTAAAAGTGATATTCCAAGGATCCAGAAAAATGAAAGTTTTACTCAGTATTCCCTCATCTAATAATTGATGGCTAGTAAGTATCTGAAGCAGTATTACCCTTAGACCCAAGTGAAAAAGTTTCTGACCATGGGCCCTGAACTTTTGAGAGCCCTACTCTGGCCTTCCTTCGGCCCTGCCCATCCCCAACGGATGAGGTGCCTATGGGTTAAGAGACATGTCCCTCAGAGCCTGGGTACTCTCCTACCAGACTACATTTGGGGTCACTTGGACAGAGGAATTCCCAGCTCACACGGCCCAAGCAGCTTTCAGCCTCTTGCTCATCTCTTTCCTCCTAAGGATGAGTAGGCCATGGACTAGGGGCCAGGAGGCAACTCCTACTTTCCCTGCCGTTTTCTGACATGGAACTCCAAAGAGCCCGAGAATTCTAAATTCCAACTTGGTCTTTCAGGTTGTTATGAAGGCATCAAGGTAGGCGAATATAAAATATATTTATTTAACAATTGTTAACTTGATTTATGACTTTAAAATATTTGCATATATTGGATGCGGACCCCCCAAATGTTAGGGGATGGGCCTGAGTAGAAGATAGTGTCATTGTGAAACTTATACAATTAAATATCTTTCTATCTGAATTTTGTTTCTAAAACTTCTGTGGAATAAAGGCAAAATCTAAATCACTCTAAATCACTAGTTGTTTGGTTTTTTTACTCTAAGTGAATAAGCTCCAATATCAAATTGTTCTATCCCTCTTCTATTTCTACTGTTGAAATATTCAGTGAAGGAATGTCAGACTAGCAGTAGAGCAAAGATTTACTTTGTTAACCTTTTTTAAAAATAACTTTCATAGCTTGCTCTTCATTTCAAACAATTTTTTTTTCAAGAATCTGCTTGTCATTCTGTACTCACTTCCCTCTTCCTACTATCGATAAATTAACTCTCTTTCTATCTTTAATATAAGTTTTACAGAACAGAACATTTCTATATAGGCCTACACCTTCACTTTACAGAGAAAGAAACAGCATACCTTGGAAGGGTAGCACAATCTTTTAGGCAAAGCCATTTTAGAATTTTGGTTGCAGGAGGTTGGTTCATACATGTTTGGCAGACTCAAATTGGGTGGGTTTTCATTCTGTATTTATTTTTAAAATGAATCCACAGAGATACAGAGGGTAGAAGGATTCACCATTTGGGGAAGGGGATTATTTCTCAACAATGATCTCATTTTACCCAGGCATCCACCTCACTGAATTCCCAGAGGTTCCTATAGGCAGGAGTTAAAACTTTGTTAAATAGTTATTCCATTCACATGGTTTATATGTTTATATACCACCTCATTTTCCTCACTCCACTCCCAGCATGACCACTGTTATTAAGTACTTGTGTGCACTTGCAGGGCTTCTTTAGGCAAATTAAAGTTCTTATGCAACTGCTTTTTTCCCACTTAACAGCCTTGGAGAGTTTACCTTATCGGTTCAGAGACAGCTTCCTTCCTTATTCTTTCTGACTGTGCATAAAATGATTACATTCTATGGTTACCCTGTAATCTTTTAAAGTAATAAACTTTGTTTTCAGGACAGTTTTCGATTTACAAAAAATTGTGAAAATAATATAGAGTTCCCATTTTACTCTCCCCCTCACCCCCACCCCGACAACACACATAGAGTTTCCCCTATTGTTAACATCTTATTTTAATATGGTACACTAAAGGCATCA
>JAQZBX010105101.1:0-10886 GCA_029593785.1 Cabassous unicinctus
TACTAATATGACAGAACCCAAAGTCTGGTTACTCTCATATCTCCACTTACTCCAAGTTTTTACTGGAATTCCTGGATGTAACTGGTGTGAAAACATGCAACTTTGTACACTGGTCTCATTGAAAACTCATTAAAACTCAACTAGGCTTTCGGTGGTTCCCAGCAAATCTGTGAAAATTCCCCCTTTATGTCACCCTCTCGCGCTCTTGGACTATTTTACACCTCCTCTTGTCTCCTCAAACCACTGGCACCCTCCACTTTCCTCACTTTCACTTGATGACCTCACTTATTTCCCTAAGAAAAGGAAAGAAAGGAGAAGAGATGTCCACCTTCCATCACCAAGCCTACCGACTACCTGCATCTTGACCCTTATTTGCTTCTTTCTCTCCTGTCAGAAATAGGTGAGCCATTTATACTACTCTCTAAGGCCAAGGCCTCCTCTTGTGTCAAGGACATCACTCTCTCCTTTCCCTTCTCTACCAGCTCATTCCCCTCAGCATGCAAAGCATGCTGCAGTATCTCCGTTCACAAAACAAAGCAGAAACCACCGAATGTCCGTCTTCTGTCAGGTACCCAGAAGCAGATCCCGAGGCAAGGATTTTTGTACAAGTGATTCTTCATGAATCGCTCTCCGGAGAAGCCTGCAAGGAGTGGAGAGACAGGACAGGGAAGGGGAGAAGCCAGGTGAGGCAGAGGCCCATACATGTTACCTCAGCCTGGTCTGGTGGGGGAGCTCTGAAAATTATACCTCAGAGTTTGACTCAACTTGTGGCAAAGGAGTTGGGCTTTCTTGGCCCCTCACCCACCATCCTTGGTTAAGGACTGGCCCAGGTGAGGGCACTTAAGCTTCCAGTCACTTCCTGTGGTCTGAGGACAATCACGCAAAAGCAGCCACAAGCTGGTGGAGGGGGCAGTGTTAAAAATGGACCTGCAGAGACCTACCTGCGTGGGGCACTGACGGTGTCCACTCTATCCCTCTTGACCCCATGTCACATTATCTTCCCTCTTACTGCCCATTCTCAAGCCTGGCCCCAACATTTGCAGGGCCTGGGGCAGAGTAAAATTGGAGGTTTGCACACTATATGGATAAATATAAATTAGCCCAATTAAATAGAATGTGTTCTTTCCTACTGCCTGTATGCCTTCAAAATGACTTGGAAGACCAGGTTTGAATTTCTAATTTTTGTGGTGTGGAGAATGCCTGCTCCTGGCCCACAGACTGTTCCTTCTTGTTCCACCTCCAGAACTGAGAAGGGGCCTAATGCATTTACTGCAGCCCACTTGTCAAAGCTCCTCCCACCACCCCTTAGCCCCACCAACAGCTGTCCTTGATCACGCTTTTGGGCACACAAGTGTGGGCTCCGGTGGCATGCTCCTCCCTCAGAAGACAGACCTGGGGAAGATGCCTGGGCAGGCCCTGGGAGTTGGGTTTGGGCAGTTTGGGTAGGGGATTTGAGTTCTGGGTACCCACAGTGTGATCTAGGCATGGACCCTGCGTTGGCATGTCACCTTGGCCTCATGGACTTCTGACCTCGTAGGAAGGGACGTGGCTGGAGAAGGATCAGAACAGGGCCTCTGAAGTGCAGGACTCAGGGCAGGGCCCCTCTTGCACGGGTCTAAGTGAAGTAGGGACTACCTTAGCCCAAGTCATTATAAGCTATTATCTCTTGCCTGGATTCTACAATAGCCATCAATCTACTTTCCTCTGCTTTCATCCTGGCCACCTCTCCACAGAATCCTGTTCTTCACGTGGCAGACAGATACACCAGTCTAAACCATAAATTAGAGTGTGTTGTTATATCTTTAGATTTATAGAGGAAAATCTAAATCCTTAAAATCTGAAGTACCTTCTAGGTCCTACAGCATCTGGCTGCTAGCTGCCTCTCCAGCATCGTCTCTGCCTCCCTCCCACATACCCACACTGCTCCAGCTTTGCTCTTTTTGAACATGCCTTGTATATTTCCACCTTCCTGTGTACGCACTTGTTTATTTTCACTTGGCTTACTTCCTTATTTAATTCACGTTTCTGATCTGATGTCACTACCCTCCAAAAACAGCATAACTATTTTGCTCTGCTTTTATTTTTCTAGCATTTGTCACACTTGACATATTACATATTTCTTTGCTAATTTGTTTATCATCTTTCATCTCCACTATGCAGCCCTCATGAAGTTGGGAGCTTTGTCCTATTCTGATCCCCCGTGCTTAGAATAAACAGTCTGGCCCATAGAGGGCACGCCACGGTGCTTAAGTATTCAACGTTTGAATCTGTAAGCACTTACATATGGTTTTCTAAATATGTGTTTATCAGCACATCCTTTCCCACAAAATCAGTGTTCTGTGCCAGAAACTGGCAGTTAGGGGAGTGCCAGCCCCATCCCTTAGCCTGCCCTGGCCCTTAGCCCACCTCTTTCCTTTCCTACCCCTAACTCCTTCCAGATTACCAGAAGCCCTCGTGTTGCCGGATTTTCTCTAGGTTCTTGGCTATGTTACAAAAAAGAATTAAGAACACACCAGTTTAGGTAGGCTAGTAGTTTATTAAGAAAATGAGAGAAGAGAAAGAAAATAATAGATTGTGGATCCCAGGTATACTTGCGGGTTGTTCTAGGGAAAGAGAGAAAGAGAGCAAAAAGGGGAAGGGCAAAAAAAAGGGTCAATTTAGTCTCTGCGCTGACTTTTTAAACCATTAATTACTCCTCCCACTTGCTACTTTCAGGGAGGGGTCCCAGTTGTTTGCTGTTTTGACTGATTATCCCACCGTCAACAATGATAAGGCCCCGTGGGAATATCCGGGGCTTTTCCCCTTGATCCCGGAGGAAATCCCGTTCTGAATGAGGATTCTCGTGGAGTTCTTCCAGCAGCTGCAGGCGGGGTCTCCATGGCCACGTGTTGCATGGCCGTTTTTCTGCCAGGTCCCAGATTCCTCTTCTCATTCCCTAAACTAGCCGCCTTCACTAAGGTATGTGGAAGAACATGAAAAAGGCCACGGTGAGTCAGATTGAGGAATATTTAAGGCCAGAATTTTGTGATTTTGTGGAAGAACGCTTCATGATTTCAATCTGAAAGGTTAGAGGTATTTCTTGAAAAAATCCACCTTTCCCTTTAGTATTCAGCTATGGATCTGTCACTTGTGACTTTCTCAAAGCAGAAATGCTCTTTCTCTTCTTGTGCTTTCATGTGAATTTTAACAAAAAAAGATCTTTCAAATTAAAAAAATACATACAGAAAACAGGGACTGTAATCCTTATAGAAAGAAATAAAATCGGATCTTTAATTCACACCACCCTGAAAAGTCATTTCCAGATATTTCAAAGACCAAACTGTGAAGAAGTATACTAGTGGAACTTTAATTATTTTGAAAGAAAATATAGGAGAAAATCTTTATGATCTTTATATAGGGAAGACATACTTAAGGCACAGGCAGTAAAGGAAAGGACTGATACCTTTGGTTGTTTATGTATTTTTTACCTTTGATTTTTTTTAAAACATCAAAAGCAGCATTAAAAACTGAGGGATAATGGGGAACGGGTGTAGCTCAGTGGTTGAGAGCCTGCTTCCCATGTATGAGGTCCGGGGTTCTAACACTGGTGCCTCCTAAATAAACAAACAAACAACAACAACAACAAAACACCTGAGGGATGAGCCACAAGCTGGGAAATGGTATCTGCTACATATAAGTGAAAAAGGATGTGTATCCAGAAAATAAAAGAACTTCTACAAATCCATAAATAAACAATCCAAATGGATGGGCGAAAAAATATGAACGAGTAATTAATAGAAAAAGAAATGCAAATGACAAATACACATCTTAAAAGATAATCAATCTTAGTAATTGGGGAATTGCAAAAACAGATCCACAGTGAGATATCATTTTACACTGATTATATTTCTAACCATTAAAATTCTGTTAAGACAAGTAAGGGGTGAGGATACGGAGCAAAGGGAGCTTCGTTATACTGCTTGGAGAAACAAATGGATACAACCACTTTGAAAAACAATCTGGCAATGTCTATAAACCTTGCCGATGTGCACCCACCGTGATCCAGCAATTCTACTTCTAGATCTATACTCCAAGGGAAACTTGCAAATGCACCAGGAGACATGAAGGAGAAATTTCAGAGCAGCATTGTTTATGAAAGAAACAATGAAAGAAAAAGGAAACAACCTAAACAGCCTAAATGTCTGCCAATAGAAAGTTAGATAAATTGGGGTATAGTTTTGCTACCAAGCAGTGAAACAAAATGAACTAGAGCTATTAAGTTGAACCACATCAGATTGCCATTCTTCTAGATCAGAAACTCTTCAGGTCAGAAACAACCAAATATTGGCAATTTCATCTGGTTCCATCAAATACACGTATCAACGTGATAAAGTTCAGAAAATGCTGAGCAAATGAAACAGAATATTACAACATAATACAATTTAATTATGTTAAAAACACACAAAACAGTGCTATCTGTTGCTTATGGATTCAAGGTATATGTTGCACAAATATAAAGATATGCATGGGGGTGATAAACATGGAGTTTAGAATAGCGGCTGCCTGGGTTGGGGAGTGAGGGAGGAGAATGCAATGGGGTGGAATACACGTTGTATTCTTTCAGCTGCATACTGGCTCTGTGGATAGTCTCTTACACCTTTTTACATGCTGATGCTGATTAACATAATTTGACCCCTGGACAATGACTTCTCAGCCTGTCACCCTGTTGAATACTCGGCCAGGCAGGGTGTGCAGGGAGGTTTTGCCCTCTTGGTTGGGGCAGAGTAAGTTTCTCAGACCCAGTAGCTGCCTTTTTTTTTTTTTTTTGGGTGGTGGCTATTTCTGTGGTGATGATGTAGCATAGCCAAGGGGCATGGACTTACCTTTTACTGCCTTGAGCTGTCCCTGTTGCAAAGTAATCATCCTGCTATCTAGTGTGGAATAGGAAGCAGGCTCGCAGGCAGGAAATTCAGCTTATGATGTTTCTGAGAGCCCCAAACCTGCTCTAATAAAAAGTGTAAGTCATGAGGTTCAACTCCAGACTTAGCCTTCTTCATCCGTGCCTCCCCCCGCCGCCCCCCTCCGGCTACTACCCCACTGCTACTGACGTTTCTCTGTTCCCTGAACGTACAATCAGAAGCTTGTACTAAATCTGATTATCCTAGCTTTCTGTTCATTTACCCATCTGAAAAACCATCAAGAAGATCCTCAAAAAACATCAAGATGATCCTTCTGGGCTGGGGGTGGGTGGGTGGGATATCAGAGTGAGACTCCTCACCTTCCCGTCAGGCTTTCCTGAATTCCCAGCCTTGACCACACAGTGGGGGTTCTGAGAGAGGACATTGAGTTCACCAAATTAGCAGCGCCAGGCCTTCTGATGCGAAAAATGATGACCCTGAGAAAGTGACAGAGAGGTATTGCTGTTCCCACATTACAGATTAAGAAATCAACCATCAGAAAAGCTCAGTCGTGACCAAGGTCAACTGCTGGAAAGGGGAAGGGACCAGACGTGAACGCTGTTTGGCTGACTTCCAAGTCTGGGACCTGCCTTTTAGATCGACACCACACAGCCCTCATGAAAATTTCTGGAGGGGCAGAGGCCAAGTCTACGCAGTATAATCTGTATTTCAGACCCAACCCTAGAGATGCGAGCTACGGCCTCTTGGCCTCCCTGCTTGAGTTACTGTGCTGAAATGTGAAGGACAAACCAGCCAGGCAACTTTATGAGGCCTGGAAGAGGTGGACTTGACTCAGGTTAAAGATTATGGTAAATTACTAAAACAGGCAATGCTATTACTGATGAGAAAGGTGATTCATTCTGCCAGTAATTGAAAGTGCAGCTGTCTGATAAAAGCATATATATCTGTATGTCCTTTCTGTATACTATCCTGCACCTTAGTTTTATCATTTAACATGTCTTGGAGGCTCTTTTCTGTCAGAATATATAGATATCCTTTTTATGACTGCTAGAATTCCACTGCATGTGTGCAGCATAAATGTTCTAGCCAGGCCCCTATCGGTGGACATTTAGGGATTGCAAGCACAGAAACAATATCTTACCCATCCTTTGTTTTCTACACTAACCTAGGACAGTGCTTTGCACAAAGTAGTGAATCAGAATGTTTTGGTAATTAAAACCCAAATCTAAACCATAAACATTCATGCATGCAAATTGAGAACAACTCTTATGTATTCTCAGGTCTGAGTCCTGACACTTGCTACTTTGCTGTACTAAAAAGTGTGCTCGTTCTCACCCACTTTCCCATCAGCTACCCATTAGCCAAAGTGTTCAATGCTCTGCCATGTGTCAGGTAGGTACGAAACATGTGGATGCAACAATGTCCTGGCCGTCTGGAAATTATAGTCTGGTTAGGAAGAGAATACAGGTACATTTTGGCAGAGATAATATAAAAATAATTTTTAAAGTATGGATTAATAAAAAAAAGGTGCAGGACAATTGGCTCTGCATCAGGAAGAAAATAAAATTAGATGTCTTCCTCAGACCATGCACACGTAACAAAAATTTCAAGTGGTTTAAAGATATGTGTTAAAACAAAACTATAAAGCTATTAAAAGAAAATATAGAAAAAAAATGACCAGGGAAAACTTTCTAAGCAAGACATAAAAGCCAGAAGTCATAAAGGAAAGACTGATAAATTTGAACACATGAAAATGTAAACTTTCTGTATAGTAAAAGACACAAAGAATGTGTTAAAAGATATGCAATGGCTTGGTGGAAAGGATTCGCTACATAAGTAACAAAAGATGAAGGTCTCTAATAAAATTTGTAGAACTAAACACACTTTTAAGAATGAATCCAAAATTTCTATGAATCAGAAACTGATAAATGGTCCAACAGAAAAATTAAAGGATATGAACAGGTATTTCACAGAAGAAATATAAATGAACAATGGAGTTATAAAAAGATGTTCTATCTCCTTAATAATTGCACAAAACAAAAACAGTGAGGTACTACCCTCTTAGATTATTACATGTTAAAAAAAAAAGAGTAGGAAGGGTGGGTACTTTTATAAACTATTTTTGGGAGTATAAATTAGTACAGCCTTTTAGGTAGAGTCATTTCACAACAGCTTTCAAAAATTTAATTGCACAACCCTATAAAAGCAATTCATTCTTCTAGGAATTTATCCTTCAGATACAGTCACATATGTGCACAAAAATACACGTTCACTACCAAATAGTGTATAATAGCTAAAAATTGGAAACTACCCACAATTATGTAAATAGCAGAATAGCAAATGAATTTTACAAGCTATGTGATGATATAGTACGTATGAATTAAAAGAATGGATTAGAACTGTATGTACAGACCTAGAAAGCTGTCCATTTTATCTTAATAAGTAAATTAAAGCAATCTGTGAAACCACCTGTGGGAGATAGATATATATATGAGTTAGGATTCAGTCAAGTCAGGAAAGGGAAAATTTAACAGGAAGAATTATTAACTAATAAAAGGAGGCTAACCACCAGAAGGGGCAAACAAGCACTCTAGAGAATACTAGAATAAGCAAATGCAGAGTTGCTAGTCCCTCTAGGGCTGAGGGAAGTTTCCAAGGGAGGAACACATTTGGAGGACACCTCCCGAGTCCCCCAAGTCAAGAATCAGAACTTGTTGAAGAAGGTGTGGCTGTGGCCCACTAAGATGACGACGGTCAGCGAGTTCGAGGCCCGCAAGCCGCGGCTGGAGAGCAGAGCTCTGGGGAGGGTGAGCTCGCTGGACCTGGCAGCGGTTCAGAGGAGCAGGCGGGAAAGCACGCAGAGCCCGGGAGAGAGGCCCCCTCCTCTGCGGCCCTGCAGTGTCTCTCCAGCGCCCTCTCCTGACAAAAGTTAAAACTGTGCCGGCTGGCAAAGTATCTGTTCAGAGTTCAGCTCCTTTACCCGGAAGCAGGACAATAAAAAGTAGGTGTGGAGCTGAGGCAATAAATTGATAACTGGTCCAGCAAACTAACCCTGCTTTTGTAAACAAAATGTGTGTGTGCATTTGTTAACCCTTATTATGTGTTTACTGTACTCTATGCCAGAAGCTGTTCGAGGTACTCTGAGTGTATTAACTCTTTCGATTCCCCTAATAACCCTTAAACGCAGGGATGATCATGATCTGTATGAATGAAGAAACTGAAGCATCCAGCAGTAAACCAACTTGCTCCAGGTCACACAGCTAGTAAGTGGCTATGAATAGGAAAATGCCTGGAAGAATAAAAATGTTAACAGTGGTGACCTCTTAGGGCAGCATGGGAGAATCTTTCACTTTTTAAAAATTCGCTACTTCAAATAAATACAGTGACAAAGCAATTTGCTTATTTTATTTTTGCATATGTAGGGTTTTATTTTTCCAAAGAAGAAACTAAAATAATAAATGGCAAGGCACAGTGCCAGGCAGTGAGAAAGAGGCGTGTGGCCGGGGGGTGGGGGGGCGGGAAGCTAGCAGGGGAGGAGGTGGAGGCGGCTGGGCGCGCAGGGTGTTCCCTGCGGGGGTGGCAGCGGCCCGCGCCGAGGTCTGGAGGAGGCTGAGTCACCCGCGTTGGACCATTGGTTTCTGTCTAATATCGTGTCTGGTTTGGACTGAAGGCGGGTTTTCCACACTGCCTCTCCCTGCCCGCCCTCCCCACCCTAACGGCTTCAGGAAGAAGGCTGCCCTGAGGGTCTGGGGGAAGGGAAGTGGTGTTTAAACACCTGCTCTCTGTAAGATTGTACCGCGTGCACTGCTTTAGTCACTGCCTCAGCAACCTTAGCAAGTGGTCACTGTTATCCCGTTTTACACGTGGGAAAATCGGGCCTGTGTGAAGCCAAGTAGGTTGTTCAGGCCCAGGTCGCTGTCTGGCGCCTCCTCTTGAATGGCTGACCAAAACCCTTCAGATCCTTTCCCAGAGGCTGTGACAGCCTGAGCACAGGTGGCCACTCAAAACCCTGGGGACGTTTTGTGGTGAGCCTGGAATTTCCAGAGGAGGCTCTGTCCAGAGCACAGTGGGCTGACTGGAGCAGGTGCCAACTGGGAGCTACCCAGACCTCTTTTAGGTTATCAGTCCACCATTGTCACCTGCAGGCCGGGCGTGCATGGGGATCGGTATCTGGCCAAATTCTAGGTACCTGTGCTGTGAGCTATCGCAGCGTTCCCCTATACAGTGTGGCCCGCACAACAGTGATACTGAGTGGCCCATAGACATAGCATGAAACAACAAATCACATACTGAAGAGTTATTAGCTCTACACTTTTCTTACATCAGGGAGAAAAATCCACTGTCAGTGCTAATATATATTGTGTCCCCAAACTTGCCAATTTCTCTTCTTGGCAAAGATAAAGTAGGCAATAGTATCTAGCTAGAACTTAGTAGCAGTGTTATATTTTCATTTTATTTATTTTTACATTTCCTCTTTTACAGCAAATGTACATTTTTATTTAAGTAAAGTAAATCATTAAAAATGGTTATTTTTATAATAGAACAAGTAAATAGGGAATATGACAAAAATTGTCAATATCATTCAGGAATCAGTGAAGTAGGCAACTTCCTGACTTTTGTGATGAAGCTACAAGCTAGGAAGGATGTGATCGCTTTCTGGCTGAGAAGCTAGATTGTATGTAAGAGGATTGGCACTGAATTGAGCTAAGGAAGTCCATACTTTTTAGGGGAAGTTCTACAATAAGCCTTGGTCAGAGATGAGTGATTTTAAAATAATATTAAGGAGCTCTTTTATATCTGAGTTTCACTTCACATGTGCTTCTTCAATCTGAGAAAATTAGGAAGTATGGAAATAGAACAGACTAAGAATGCTTGGTGTGTCCTTTATCACAGTTCAGGATGTACTAGTCTGGCAGGAAGTCAGTGGTTTTCCTTGTTGGACACAAGGCGTGGGGATCATCAGATACTCACAGCTGGGAAAGAGAAGGAGGTGGCAGCATTCATTTTTGATCAGCAAGAGACCCTGCTATGCCCCACCTCCTGGTTCCTCTCGCTACGGTACTGCTTTGACCATTAAAGCTGTTTCTTCTGGTATTTAATGCCACGTTTCTATATAACATGCTTCTACTTCTATCTCTTGATTAATCAATTTAATGTCATTTAGGTCGAGTGTTAAGTATATTGTTCAACTCTTCTATAGCTTTACTGCTTTTCTGTCTATCTTAGTAACTGGGAGAGGTGTATAAATATCTCACTATGATTGTGAATTTTCTATTTCTCGTTTTAGTTCTGATCATTTTTGCTTTATATCTACTTTATAGTATAATGATACCAGTTGGTAAACCTTTTTCCATCCTTATACTTGTTGGATGTTTCTGTGTCCTTACAGTTGAAATGTGTCTGTTGTAAGCAGTGTATTGCTCAATATTCTGAAAAATCCTGTCTAAGTCTTTTCTTAAAATTAGAGTAGTTAGTCCATTTTCATTTAATGTACTTATTGACATAATCAGGTTTAAATCTACCATATTTCTAGTTGTTTTCTATCAGTGATGCCAGTTCACATTTCTCTACTTTCTTGGCTTCCTTTGAATTAATTAATGTTAAAAGTCCATGTTACCCCTTTATTAGCTTAATTACACATTCTTTTACTATTCTTTTAGTGGTTGCACCTGAGCTGCACCTGTCCTCTAGTGTAGCCACCAGCCATGTGTTTTTTTGTTTGTTTTTTTTTCCCTCGAGGTACTGGGCTGGGGATTGAACCGGGACCTCAAATGTGGAAAGCCGGTACTCAACCACTGAGCCACATTGGCTCCCCTGAGTTGTTTTTTTTGTTTGTTTGCTTGTTGTTTTGTTTTTAGGAGTCACCGGGGGACAAACATGGGACCTCCCATGTGGGAAGCAGGTGCTCTACTGCTTGAGCCACATCCACTCCACATGTGTCTTTTTTAAAAAAAGATTTATTTATTTATTTACTTTTATCCATTTTAA
>JAQZBX010105102.1:0-10885 GCA_029593785.1 Cabassous unicinctus
GCGAACCCGGGCCTCCCATATGGTAAACGGGGGCTCTATCCACTGAGCCACACCCGCTTCCCTGCTACGTGCTTTGTACATCAGAAAGATTATTCCAGAATAATAACACACAGGACGTAACCTTTTTCTTTTGTAGACAAGGCCCTCCCTGGTCCTTCTGAAAAAGAGTGGTGTTCCTGGAATCCGTGAGTTACACAAATACCTTCTAAGCTAATAGAGTTTGCACATGGAGTTCAGCAGTACCAGAGTCTCAAAAATAGCTACGTAAAAATGTCTCCTAACATGCTGCAGCGCGGCTGAACCCGGAAGACACCGTGTTGAGTGAGAAAAGCCAGACACAAAGGGACAAATAGTGTATGGGCTCACTTCCATGAATACCTAGAATAAGCAAATTCATGGAAAACAGAAAGCAGTTTCCAGGTTTCTAGGGCTGGGCTGGGAGACAGGGCATAATTGCTAGTGGGCACAGAGCTTCTGATTGGGGTGATGAAGGGGTTTTGGTAGTGGATGGTGGCGATGGCAGCATAACCCCGTCAAATGCAGCTGGCATCACTGAATGGCACCTGTGTAAGTGGTTAAAGGGGATAAAAAAAACAAAGAATTTCCTTCTAAACAGACAATATACATGTTTGAAGATATGATGCTACCACTGGTAAAAGTGTTAGGAACGTATTGTTTAAACTTCTGTATGAAGAAAGGAATGTGTATTCTGGCTGGGAAGACTGAACATGAAAGCTCTATTTCACTACTCTGGCAGACTGGATACGCTGTGGAGACCGTTCCCAACGAGCATACCTGACAAAGCCTGCTCAACTGTTTACAATATTTTAAAATGTGTGGCCAAACTGGCAAGAAAATAGGGAATCTGAAAAGGGCAAAAGCAAAATAAAAGCAGGAATCCACAGAAGTGTGTGCGCTGTAACGAGCTTTGGCCCCAGGGCCTCTGCCGCGCTGGGAACCAGGAGCCTCTGTTTGCGGGTCGCTGCGGGATAACAGCGCAATCCTATTACAGGGCCGAGAGACAGAAACACAGGGGCTCTGATGTCAGGGCAGGGGCCCCTTCGTTGCTTTTTTGCAAAATTTTCTTGGCTGTTTTTCATGCGTTTATTCTTCTGAATGGGCCTAAAATCTGCTTGTCAAGTTTTAAAGAATCCTTTTGGGATTTTGACTAGCCTGCATTGAATTCCATTCTTACATAGCTTCCAATATTACTCCACGCCAGGGGTCCTTAACCTTTTTTGTCCCACGGATCCTTCTGCCAGTCAGGTGAAATCCACGGACCCCTTACTAAGCCCACATTATACTGTGTATTATTTAATAACTACATCACACCCGCACCCACACGTCCCCACAAGAATAAGGTTTTTTCGAATTTCAATTCAAGCTCACGGACCCCTTGTTAAGAGCCCCTGCTCTGCACTGATGACTTCCAGATTGGCATCTCCAGTCCAAGGCCTCCTGTCCTGTCCTCCAACCTGCCCAAGGGGAACTCAGACGGACGTGTCCACCTCTGCGTGCCTAACCGTCCTCCCCAAATTTGCTGCTGCCTCAGTCTTCCTCATCAGTGAATGGACGCTCCATCCCTCCGGTGGCTCAGGTCTGAGATTTCATTCCCTCCTTGACGCTTCTTTCTTTCACGCCTCTCATCCAATCCATTAGCCAGTCCCATTGGCTCTCCCTTCTGGAACCACCGCTTCTCCCTGCCTCCGCCGCTTCTGCCCTGCTCCCACGCCATGGCCTGGGACCCGGTTTCCGCAGGAGCCTCCCAGCTGTCCCCTCTTGCCCTCCACCACAGCAGCCACGGCGCCCCTGATGGGACACGGACAGGCGGGGAGAGCCCTGTGCCCCGTGCCCCGCGTCCCCACCACCACCAGAGTCAAAGCCCCAGCTCTTACAGAGGACGCAAAGCTCCAGGCCCTCCTGCCACTCTGCTCCGTGTCCCACCTCTCCTTGTCCTCTGCCTCAACCACACACTGGATGTTGCTCAAATGTGCAAAAATCACAACCGCCTGGGGTCTTCGCAGTTGCTCTCTCCTCTATGCCTGACCCGGATATCTGGAAGCTTTGCGCCCTTGCTTCCTTCAGGTCTCTGCTGGGTGTTGCCAGGTCTCGGAGGCCTCGCTCACCAGCCTGCCCTCTGTGTCCCCCGTACGATGCTTTACAGCTGTCCACAGCACGTATCGCCCCCTGCCTTAGTGGAGCTTTCCCTGCCTGTGTGCTTGCTGCCCCCTCCCTCGCTAGCATGGAAGCTCCCTGAGGGCAGCGACTGGGCCTTGTTCCTTGCTGAACCCTGCTCTTAGGCAGTGCCTGGCACTAGAGATGTGTAAACGCTTGTCGAATGAAGACGCGAACTACTGGGGGGAATTGGTATCGTTAACTCTATGCCCTTCCCTTTCAGGGACATCATGTGACACTTATTGCCCCCCCCTCTTTCTGGTCTGGCCTCCACCTCAGGAGCCCCCTTCTTAGACACTCACAGGTCTCCCACTGCCAAAGGCCCCCTTCTCCCCTCTGGGGCCACCACTGCACCCCTTTACTTACAATCCCCCCACTCACAGAGACCCAGGTGTAGTCACAAGTCAGAGGTCCCCCCATTCCAGTGCAGACCAGTCCTCTCACGCACCCATAGCCCACACCCGAAAGGCCAGAAGGTGATGTGTCATATTTGGCCGCAGCACCCCTGGCTTCCTTCAGGGTGGTGGCCCCTTAGGGGAAGGCCCGTGGTTGCTCGCGGAGCCGCTTTTCCCGGAAGAAAAAGCCAGGGGCGGCTGGGGCCCGGCAGGCGCAGGCCTTCACCCTGCACAGGGGCCCAAAGCTGTGCTGAGGGAGGGTGTGGGTAGGGTAGGTGAGGGGCATCGCCTGACGCCAGCTAAGAAGTGCTCCCCACAAAATGGACACACACACGAAAGGGGGGTTGTTACAGAGCTGGAGAGACTTCAGAGACAAATCCTCCAAATGCAGCTGTGGCCTTTGTCTGGATCCAGGTGAGCACGAGAAAGCCGGGAAAGGGCGTTTGAGGCCAAAGGGAAAGACTGAGCCCAGACTGGATATGAGATGATATTAAGGAAACGTTGGTTTGGTTGGATTTGATAATGGTGTTGTGGTTATTTTTATTTGTTTGTCTGTTTATTTATTTATTTATTTTCAGGTACCAGGGCCAGGGATTGAAACTGGGACCTCGTACGCTGGAAGCCGGTGCTCAACCACTGAGCCACATCGGCTCCCCTGAGTTGATTTTTCCGCTTGTCTGTTTGTTGTTGTTGTTTTGTTTCTTTGTTTTTCAGGAGGCACCGGGGACTGAACCCGGGACCTCCCATGTGGGAAGCAGACGCTCAACCACTTGAGCCATACCCGCTCCCCTATGGTCATTTTTCAAAAGTCCCTCTCTGTTAGTAATACATACACATTCTTTATAGGTAACAGGTCTGGGATGTGGTTGACATTCCCTAGGAAAAAAACATTAAACTTGGAGGGGAATGTTTAAAACAAGAGCACAGAAGGTTGAAGACTGACGAGCAGATGGGGCACCATTGTCCTAGATTCTTCATTTTTGTACATTTGAAAATTCCTATACGGAGAAATTTTTTTTTTTTAAAGAGTTTATTATTTATTTATCCCCCCCTGCTGCTTGTGCTCGCTGTGTCCATTTGCTGAGTGTTTTTCTGTATCTGCTTGTCTCCCTTTGTTGGGTCGTCCTGCTGCGTCAGCTCACCGCGCCGCACGGGCTGGCTTGCCTTCACCAGGAGGCCCCGGGAATCAAACCCGGAGCCTCTCATATGGCAAATGGGAGCCCTGTCGATTGAGCCACATCTGCTTCCCTGGAGAAGTTTTTTAAAAATGAAAGGAAAAATTCTTGAAAGGTGAGTTTGATTTTTTAAGAGAAGAGATTTTGTTTTGCATATTCTTTGAATAAAATATTTAAAACCATGGTTCTCAACTTTATTAACTCTTCCCCCCTTTTGTTTTGGAGGTATCATTTCATACATGATCATGCACAGATTTTAAGTACACCGTCCATTGAATTTTTTTTCAAAAGATTTATTTTATTTATTTATCCCACCACGTCCCCCTCGTTGTTTGCACTCACTGTCTGCTCTCTGTGTCCATTTGCTGTGTGCTCCCTGTGTCTGGTCATCTTCTCTTTAGGAGGCACCAGGAACCGAACCTGGGAACTCCCATGTGGAAGAGAGGCGCTCAATCGCTTGAGCCACCTCTGCTCCCTTCTTTGTGGTGTCTCTCATTGTGTTTCCTCTTTGTGTCTCCTTGTTGTGTCAGCTCACCTCGCCAGCCTGTCGCACCAGCTCCCTGTCTTGCTGGTCTTCTCCAGGAGGCACTGGGAACTGAACCTGAGACCTTCCATGTGGTAGGCGGAAGCCCAGTCACTTGAGCCACATCCACTTCCCTGTCCATTGACTTTTGATCCACTAATCAAGATATAGAGGAATGGTGGTGTGGGATGTTGTTGGAGGTGTGGGTGGTGGGGAACATGGTAATCCCTGTAATTTCTGAGTAATATTTATGTAATCTAAGCACCTTTAAAAAAAAAAATATATATATATATAAAACAAATAACATTTATGTAAACAAATGCACATATATGCATATGTATTTATATATCATTTTACAAATATTGGTATGTATTGTGAAAAATTTGATTTTTACCCACAATAAAAAAAAAAAGTCATGAGCTAATAAATTTCCATTTTTTAACATAAAAAAAAAAAGATATAGAGCATTTCCATCACTCTAGAAACTTCTCTGTGATCTTTTCCAGTCACCTCTTCTCATCTCTATGGATGAGTGTTGCCTGTTCTTGCACTTCATGCAAATGGAATCACAGTCACTGTTGTTTGTGTCTGGATTCCTTTACTCGACACGGTGTTTGGAGATTGAGCCGTGTTCTTGCATGCATCAGTAGTTTGTTCCTTTTTTATTGCTGAATAGTATTCCATTCTCTGATTATGCTACAAATTAACTTGTGCGTTTTTCTCCAAAGTCTGCCCTTCGAAAAAATAGCTTTAGTGTGCAAAGAGATTTGCCACCATCACCACAGCGGATTTTAGAGCCCTTTCATCACCCCCCAAAAGAACCCTGTACCCATTAGGGTCACCCCCATTCTCTGCCAGTGGTCAAGCGCCGCCCACCCGGCAGCCCAAGGGGCTGCTTTGAAGAGAATCACTTGCAACTGGACATAAAGTTCCGGCCAGTGTGTTAAAATAAAGCCAGACAAGCTTCGTCCTTCAGACGCCCTTGCACCCCTCACTCACACACAAACACGCACACAGCCACACGAGCGTGTGCGCACACACACGAGCAGAGTGATGGGCTCGTGGGCCGCCGCGGGGCAGGTCACCCTGCACCGGTGCTGCCCGAGCCTGGCGTCACGCTCCCGGGGCAACGGGACGGAGGGCACAGTGTGGCCTCTGCGGGTCTCGGCTTGCTGTTTGGATCCTGCTGCGCTCCTTTGTTCAGGGCGGGGCTCAGAGATGGGGACTGAGCTGAGTGCCCATAAAAAGGCCACTTCAAGCCCCCTCCACGCAGCCATTGTTGGGTCCAGCGGAAGGCGGACGGTCCCGGCTCTGAATGCCTCTCCCGCGACGCACTAATGGATTTACGTTATCAGCATCCTTCCTGGCATCCCTCGCCTGAGCTCAAGCCCAGGCTGCAGAAGCCTGCATTCTTATGGAAAAGCGGCAGTCGGCCGAGGACCTTCACAAAGGCATTTTCCCCACAAAAGGCCCATTATAACCATCACTGAGTCAGACCGGGGGCTGCCGGGGCCCGGGCTCTGTCTGGAACAGGTGGCTGCAGGGACCTCATGGAAGACAGCCTAGTGCGTCCCTAATGTTCGCGACATCGTCAGCCAGACCCCACCTCCAGGAAGTCCATCCCGATTGCTCAGGAACAAAGGCCCCAGTTTGGAAAAATGATTGGGATAAGGGATTGTTTCCACAATGGCAATCCACCCATGGATACGGCTCAGAGAGAAAGATCCTGAGTTTTCAAAGGCCGGATGTGACTAGGAGCTCACAGGCTGTCCCGGGGCTCTTCGCCCAGCACGGCCCCTGGGTGGCTTCCAGGCTCCACACCTGCAGGCAATTAGCCAACAGACCCCCCACTGGCTGGCCGGCCCCTGGGGGACATGCGAGTAGGTGTTTCGAGAAGCCCGTCAGGCCTGAGGGGCCCAAGAGAGGGGGGCGGGCAGAACCCCCTTGCCCAGAGGCCACCTTGGGTCAGACTGCTTTCTACCACGGAGCTTGACTCTAGTCCAGTGCTTAAAATCGTAGAGGGGACCAAGGGGCCAGAGACCCCCGTCCCTGCCGCACTGCAGAGTTGGAGCCTGAGGCCCAGAGGGCAGGGGCCAGCTCACCCCCTCCCACTGCTTCTTCCTCCACTCTAGGCCCTGCTGGGACCCCGAGGCTGCTGGAAACCAATTCCGGGGAGGGCCCTAGACTCTGGCCCTCCCTGGCCTCCCTGCTTCTGCTCTGCCCCCACGTCCAGACAACAGCCCAGGCTGTGGCACTAAGGCACACACGCATTAGCGCATAAAAGCAGTCTCAAGGGTCTCCTCGTGAGGCCCCTTTGGCTGTAATAAAGCAAATTAAAACCCCATTCAAGGGTCAATTGAAATCGCTTTCATTCCAACTCTCTGCACAAATTGATTCCTCTTTGCCCTTGGGGTCAAACCGGAGGACGGTGAAGTGGCCCAGCTGCAGAGCTGAATGGGGGCAGCGGGAGTGAAAGGGGCCTGGGCGGCTGGAAGCCGCTGTGCTGTAGGCTGAGGGGGCACTGGGGGACCCACACATTCCCTGGCCACCTGGGGCCCCACGGACCCCCCCGCCCCGCCGCCTGCAGTCCTGGCTGCTGCAGCCCCAGCCCCAGCCTTGCCCACACCCCCTCTGCCCCCCACCCCAGCCTCAGTTGTGCTCCAGCTTCAGGGTCCTTTTCCGGGGACCAGCTCCATGCCTGCCCCCCACTCCCATCCCCCAGAAGAATTCTTAATTTTCTGTTTCTGCTGACAAGAACCATAACGGTACTGGAATTTCCCTGGCCTGTTCATGAGTCTTAGACAAATTCTCCCAAGCACTGTGAGGCTGGGCTTTGAATCCTCCCAGAGAAGCCCAGAGAGGTTAAGTAACTTGCCCAGGGTTGCAGAGCACATGGTTTTCACTTCCAAACCTCTTCTCCCCACCAGTCTTCCCCCTATCCCTGAACGGCCCCACCTGCCACCCAGATGCTCAAACCCGAGACCCGGAACCATGCTTAATCCTTCCCTGGGCTTTGCTCCCAGGTTTGCTCTAAGTCCTGTAGTGGTTAGCTGCGTACTCTCGCAGCCGTTCTGCCGGAGACATCTCGTAAAAGGTGGGATCCTCGGTCACGGTTTCCCTCTGGGTTTGGTATAAAATCGTAAGTTGTCACCTAGCTTGACCCTCGTGGGGGGACGCCCCCGTTGTGCTCTCCGCCCCCCTATCCTGCCTGCCGCCCTCGCTCCCTACACCTCCCCTGCCGAGGCTGGCTCTGCACCTGCCTTGGACACGCACTCACACCCTGGTGACATTACTTTTCCAATTAAACCCTCAAAGGTGAAGAGCTGGGATGACGAGAGCAGCCACCTGGACGGGAACTCTTGGCACGTCCGCAGGTAGTTGGGGGTATGTCACCCGGCCCCCGAAATCCTCACACTCAAGGTTTCCAAACCAAACTCATCAGCTGCCCTGTCCTACGGTCCCTGGGTCTAACCCTCTATTCATCATCCTGGGCCTGGCACTTCCCTAGTGACAAGGGGGTGGGGCACCCTCCTGGAGGGCTGGCTGTGGGCCAGACCCTGCTCCCAGAGCTTCATTTTTCCCATGCAACAGCCCCCTGGGTGCTGCCATCATCTCCCTCATTTCATCGATGGGACAACCGAGGCACAGAGAAGCTGGGTGTTTGCTCATGGCCACCCAGCTCGGCAGTGGCTGAGGGGGCGGAGGGCCCGGCAGCCTGTGCTCTTCACCACGACGCCACATGGCACCGTCCACGTGGGCCACGGTCGGGCGCCCATGGAGTCCTCTTCGGTACTCCATGAACCCACTGCCTCATCTCCACCCTCGTCGCCCCCATCCCTGGCCACACTGGCTTCCGGGACCTGCAGTGGCGCCCTGGGCTGCTGACCACCTTTACCTCCTGTCTCCAGGCTCCTTCCCCTCTGGCCCACCCCCTCACTGCCTCGGAAATCTGGTCTTGTGGCTCCCCTGGCTCAGTCCCTAAATGCTGCTGCCCCCCTTCTGCCCCTTTCTAGCAGTCTTCTCTCTCCTCCGCCGCACCCAACCAGCGTTCCCTCCTACACTGCTTCTCGTAGTTCCATGAACACAACAGGGCTTCTCCAGCCTCGAGTCCTCCGCACGTGCTGTCTGCTCTGCCGGCCATGCCTGTCCACTCTCCATCCCGTGAGCTGTTCCTTCCAGGCTCAGCCCGGCTCAGCCTCCCCTCCTCGTGGGAGCCCCAGCAGTACAGCCCTCCCCACCGCCTCTTCCTTCCGTGCCCTGCAGCACTGCACGCCAGCACCCCTAGGAGAGCGCACCCCAGGCTGACGGATGCTGGGCCCCGCACCTGTCTTTCCCCCCTTTCAAGCGGACTGGGAGCTTCTTGGAGCCTGTAATTATTTCTGGCTGGCAGATCCCTGTCTCACTGGCTGCGGTGAGGATTTTGCTCTGGGGTATATAGAGCATCCAGCATGGGCGCTGGCACACACTAGGTGCTCAGTTTCCCCCTTTCTCTCTCAGACACATGCTTGGAGGCCTGAGTCCATGCCTGAGAAGTCTGGCTACCCCGAAGCTGCCATGTTACTCACCCTAAAGCTGCCGTGCTGGAGAGATTACGGGGCAAGATTACATAAAGATAGAGAGAGGGGTCCGAGGAGCCCCCGCTCTTCCAGTGCCAGTTCTGGGTCCAGGAGCCGGATGTGTGAACGAGGGAGGCTTCCGTGATTCCAGTCCCAGCCTTGGATCTGCCCCAGCCCCTGCCAAGGGGAGCAGAAACGAGCTGGCCCCACTGAGCCCTGCCCCAGACTGCAGATTCATGAACGACACAGATGTTGTTGTTTTAAACCACTGAGTTTTAGGGTGGTTTGTGACCTAGCATTAGATAACCAGAATAACTACTACCAACAAGTTGGGCTCTTTTCATCTTTACCTCTATTTACATTTACAACTATATCTATATTTATATCTATACCTTATATTTCTTTTTGCTTAGCAATATATAGTGGTCATTTTTCCATGTCCAGAAATAAGTATCCACATTATTATTTTGAATGACTGTAAATTATTCCCTTGTATGACTTTACTATAACTTTTATAATTATGCTCTATTGTTCCAACCCAACTCCTGGAGGGCATGATTTGGGGCAGCCACAAGATCAAAGAATGCACTTGGCACTGAGTCAGACACAAGCTTTATTTGGACTTATAAACAGGAGAGAATCTCCGGTGGCAGCAGTGCAGAGAAAGGAATTAGCACTCTTCAAAGAGGTGGGAAAATAAGGGATAATAAAAGGGTTTCAGAGCAAACACATTCCATAGGGTATGAGCACAGTTTCTGCGAGGGTCCTGTGATGTGTACATATGGGGTCTGGTGATGTTATCACTATGTACGCAGGAAAGAAGCTTACCACTCTGCGGAGATTATGGTTTATGATATCATCTATACATTCTTTCCCCCCTGGGGGAGGATTGTTAACCTTTGGCCATGTCTGGGTCGTGTAGGCATCTATGTGCTGTGGGCTTAGAGGAAGCCTGGGCCCTGGGCTCCCGCATCTATTGTTTAGCTTATTTTGGTTTATTGCTATAAAAGAAATGCTTCATAAATAGCCTTGAACAGCATTTTAGTGTAACTGCTGGATATTAGACACAAACTATGTAATGGATATTTTAATAAATATTCTTGAATTCACCATCTGGCTTTAGAAATAAAATACTATCAAAATAGCTGAAATCTCCTGTGAATCTATTATAAACACATTCCTCTCCTTAGGGTTAGACATTATCTTGAGATTAGAACTTATCCCTCCTATACATTTCTTTATACTTTCACCATATCACAAAATACAGTTGTCCTTAATAATAAATAACCCTCACCTATACAGTCAATTGGTTTTTGACAAACCTACCAAGTCCATGTTAACAGGACAAAACAGTCTCTTCAACAAATGGTGTTGGGAAAACTGGATATCTATAAACAAAAGAATGAAAGAGGACCCCTATCTCATCCGCTATACAAGAATCAACTCAAAATGGATCAAAGAGCAAATATAAAAGCCAGGACCATAAAACTACTAGAAGAAAATGTATGGAAACATCTTCAAGACCTGTAATAGGTGGTGGTTTCTTGGACCGTACACCCAAAGCACGTGCAACAAAAGAAAAAATAGATATATGGGACTTCCTCAAAATTAAACACTTTTGCACCTCACAGGACTTTGCCACAAGGGTGAAAAGGCAGCCAACTCAATGGGAAAAAATATTTGGAAGTCACAAATCTAATAAGGGTTTAATATCCAGGATATATAAAGAGATGTTACAACTCAACAGTAAAAAAACAAATGACTCAATTAAAAAATTGGCAAAAGACTTGAATAGACATTTGTCCAAAGAAGAAATACAAATGACAAAAAATCACATGAAGAAATGTTCAACACCATTAATGATTAGGGAAATGCAAATCAAAACTACAATGAGACGTCATTTCACACTTATCAGAATAGCCACTATTAAAAAGACAGAGAACTACAAGTGTTGGAGAGGATGTGGAGAGATAGGAACACTTCTTCACTGTTGGTGGGAATACAGAATGGTACAGCCACTGTGGAGGACTGTTTGGCAGTTCCTAAAGAAGTTGAATATAG
>JAQZBX010105103.1:0-10886 GCA_029593785.1 Cabassous unicinctus
CTTGCTTAATATATTTATGCTCAGTAATTTTAATAAGCTATTTTTACTGATTTTATTATTAAATGAAAATATTGCATCCCATGGTAAAGGTTAAAATCTTAATTACTTTTCATTTTAATGGTAATGATTCAAGATTCTGTTCATTAAGTAATCATGAATGATCCAAGTTTGAGAAGCCTTGATCTACACCATTACCACACGTTTGCATAAAAATAAAATTTCCAGGGATATACACAAACATTTTGATGTTATACTAAATATGTATATAAAAAACATAAATATAAATAAGGCTAAACATGTAGATTGAATTGGCTATTTCTTTAGGAGAAAAGTCACTTGATAAATTTATTAACTCACTACAGAACATTGAATAAGGCTTTTTTTTTTTTTTCATCGAAATCACAATGAAAAAACCAATGAGGACTTCTGGGAAGATGGCATTGGAGTAGGTAGGCAGGGCTCAAATCTCTTACAAAAACATTGGAGAACCTAAACCATGTAAATTACAAATTTTAGTATATATTTATTATTTAAGTATGTTCATGTATGAATGATATACTTGAATAAAATTTTATTAAAACACACACTCACACAATGGAGAAAAGAAAAAAGCTGTCTGAGGGAGTTGCTTTGGGGAACTGCAGACCAGGACATTTCTGCATTGTCCAGGAGGGTGAGGGAAAGAGAGACAAAGAAGGTGAAAGAAAAAACATAAGTTACTAGTTCTTGTACCTGGGAATGGCACCTATCTCCAATTCCCAAAATGGACGGCCGATATAACTTGTTCCTTGCTGCAGCTGACTCAGAGGGGACCAGACATCTTCCTCCCTGGTAAATGGAAGGTTGTGGTGGAGAGCAAAGAGAGGTTTCTCCTCAGTGGGTGTAGTCAGCAGAACCGCCTTTGGATCTCGGCTCTGGCCAGAGCAGAATTATGGACAAGTGGAGGTTGAAAGAGACACCTCCATGGAAAGATTTGCTGAAAATTGCCTTCTGATCCAGACTGGGAAGACTGCAAGAAGAAAAAATGCTTTTGGGGGTTTTTCATGTCCCAGAACCCTTGGATATGATGTGCACCCTATTAGTGGATGTCTGGCTCTTTTTGATAACTTAGGCTGGGCAATTTTAAAGACAGAAAAAGTTTAAACAAAAACCAAAGAGGAGCCATGAAACACCACCACCAGGCAAAGAGAGAAATTGATAATCAGAATAAGTTCACCAACATATTCAGATGCCAAGACATCAGCAAAAATTCACAAGCCATATGAAGAAACAGGAAGATATATCCCTGAAAAAGGAAGAAATCAAAATTCCTGATGAGACATAGGATTTAAGACAACTAATTAATGGTAATCAAACAAATCTCCTAAATAAATCCCAGGAGTTAAAGGAAAATATGACTAGATAGATAAAGTTTACTAAGAAGATACTGGGTGAGCATCAAGAACAATTTAAAGCCTACAAAGAAAAGTAACAGAACATATGGGAATGAAAGACAAAATGGATGGGATTAATAATATATTCGAGGCATATAACAGTAGATTTGAAATCGCAGGAGAACAAATAAGTGAAATCAAGAATAGAACATCTGAACTTGAAAAGATAGAAGAGACATAAAGAATAAACAGTTTCGAGGAATTGAATGACACCATGAAATGCACAAACATACACATTATATAAGTGTCCCAGAAGGAGAAGAGAATGAATAGGGGTCAAAAAAATATTTGAGGGAATAATGACTGAAAATTTCTCAACCCTTATGATAGACATAAATATCAATATCCAAAGACAATGCACCCCAAACAGAATAAAACCAAATAAACATAGTCTGAGATATCTGCTATTGAAAAGGTCAAATCCCAGAGATAAAGAGAGGATTCTATAGCACCGGGAGAACAGAAATGAATCACATATAAGGGAAGCACAGTAGCATGAAGTGCCAACCTCATCATAAACCATAAAGGTGAGAAGGCAGTGGTATGATACATTTAATGTACTGTAAGAGAAAAACTACCAGCCAAGATTTCTTTATGCAGCAAATCTGTCTTCAGAGATTAGGTTGAATTCAAAGCCTTCAAAGACAAAGAAAAACTGAGAGAGTATGTTACAAATGACCATTTTTACAAGAGACACTAAATGGATTATTATAGCCTGAAAGGAAAAGACAAGGGCAAGAGACTTGGAGAAGAGTGTAAAAATTAAATTTATAAGTAAGGACTACTTAAAGGGTAAAAAGAGAGGCATTAGAAATAAAAGAGAGTGGAAAGTCAAAGGATAAAACTGGATGAAGTAAGTAATGCCTTCACAGTAATAATATTGAATGCTAATGGAGTGAAACCAACAATTAAAATAGACAAACTGACAGAATGGATAAAAAATATGAGCCATCTATATGTTGCCTACAAGACTTTCCTCAGAGGTAAGAACAAAATCAGGTTGAAATTGGAATGTTGGAAAAAACATACTCAATGCAAATAGTAAACAAAAAATATTTGGAGTAGCAACACTAATATTGCACAAAATAGATTTTAAATGCAAAACTATTATAAGAGATGTTCAAGGTCATTATACTTTAACAAAAAGGGTAATTCACCAAAAAAGAAATACCTATATTAAATACTGATGCACATAAACTGGTTGTCCTAAGATACATGAGGCACACACTGGCAAAACAGAGAGGAGAAAGAGACATTTCTATAATAATAATTGGATACTCTAATACACCACTCTCAGCATTGGTTAGGACTTCTGGACAGAAGATAAATAAGGAAACAGAGAGGTTGAATAATATGATAAATGAACTAGACCTCAAAGATATTTAGTGCATTACACCCCAAAACAGCAGGATATACATGATTCTCAAGTGTTTACATATCTTTTTCCAGGATAGACCATATGTTGGGTCACAAGACAGGTCTTAATATATTTAAAAATACTGAAATTATGCAAAGAACTTTTTCTGATCATAATGGAATGAGGGTCGAAATCAATAACAGGCAGAAAATTGGAAAATTCATAAATATGTGAAGATTAAACAACACACTCAAGTAATCAGTGGGTCGAAGAAGAAAATGCAGGAAAAATCAGTAAATATCTAGAGACAAATAAAAACAGGATCACAACATACCTAAACATATGAGATACAGCAAAGGCAGTGCTGAGAGGAAAATTTATTGCCCTCAATGCTTACATTAAAAAAAAAAAAGAGCTAAACTCAAAGACCTAACTGTATACCTTGAGGAACTAGAAAAATAGCAGAAAACAAATCCCTAAACAAGACAAAAGAAAGAATTAATAAAGATCAAAGAAAAAATAATTGAAATTGAGAACAACAACAACAAAAAAATAGAATCAACAAAACCAAAAGCTGGTTTTTCAAGAAGATCTAAAAAATTAAAAACCCTTAGCTCACTAACAAAGAAAGAAAGACAGAAGATGCAATTAAATAAAATCAGAAATGAGAGGGGGAAATTACCGCTGATAATACAGATAAGTGAGATCAGAAAAGAATACTATAAACAGTATGCCAACAAATTAGACAATGTGCATGAAATGGACCAATTTCTAGAAACACAAGAACAACCTGCACTGAACCTAGAAGAAATAGAAGACTTTAATACACCAACCACAAGAAAAGATATTGAAACAGTCATCAAAAACATGCTTAAAATGAAAAGCCCATGATCAAATGGTTTCACAGGAGAATTCTCCCAATCACTCAAAGATATTCTAATACCAATGTTTCACAAGTTCTTCCAAAAAATTGAACGGGTGGAAACACTACTAAACTTACTCTATGAATCAACACCAGCCTAATAGCAAAGCCAGATTAAAAAATACTATGAAAAAAGTAAATTACAGTCTAATTTCTCTAATGAATATATGTGCAAAAATCCTCAACAAATTCATCCTCAACACAATGAATCCAAAAGCATATTTAAAAAATTATACATCATGATCAAGTGTGTTTTAGCCCAGTTTTGCAAGGATCATTCAACACAAGAAAATCTGTTAGTACAATAAATGACATTAATAAATTGAAGAAGACAATAACATGATCATCTTAATTGATGCAGAAAAGGTATTTGACAAAATACAGCATACCTTCTTGATAAAAAAAACAGCACCCCAAAAGATAGGAATCAAAGAAATATTTCTCAACATGGTAAAGTGCATATATGAAAAACCCACAGCTAACACTATACTCAATAGTGAAAAACAGAAAGTTTTCCCTTTGAGATCAGGAAGAAGACATGGATGTCACCAGTCTCCACTGTTATTCAATATTGTGCTAGAAGTTCTAGCTAGAGCTATTAGGGAATAGAAAACAAACAACAATAAAAGTCACCCAAATAGGAAACGAAGGAGTAAACTTTCACTATTCACTGGTGATAAAATCCTATACATAGAAAATCCACAAATGTCCATAAGAAAGCTGCTGAAACTAATAGACAAGTTAAGCAAATTGGTGGAATATAAGATTAATATGCAAAAATCAGTAGGTTGCCTGTAGATCACTACATCTACACTACATCTAAATTTGAGGGAAAAGTCAGAAAAAATCCATTTATAATAATGCCTAAAAGAATCAAATATTTAGGAAAAAGAACTTATCTAAGGACAAAAAAGATGTGTATTCAGAAATCTACAAATATTGGTAAAAGAGATCACTGAAGAGCTAAATAAATGGAAGGATATTCCACGTTTATGTATTGAAAGACTAAATATTGATCAGACGTCAATTCTACCCAAACTGATTTTCAGATTCAATGTGAACCCGATAAAATTCCCAAAGCAGTTTTTTGCATAAATGTAAACGCCAATTATCAAATTTATTTGGAAGGTTAAGAGGCCCCAAATAGACATAAAATATCTTTAAACAGAAGAATAAAGTTAGAGGACTCTCACTTCCTAACTTTAACTTATATTACCTAGCTACAATGGTAAAAACAGCATGGTACTTGCATAAAGATACACTTATTGACCAATGGGATTGAATTGAGAATTGAGAAATAGAGTCTCACAGCTACAGTCAAGTGATTATTTTATTTTTATTTTTTTAATTTTAAAGAAGCTTTAGATAAAATAAATGTTACATAAAATGTGTAAGGCATTCTCATATTCTGCACCGCCCCTCCCTACCACACTTTCCCACATTAACAAAACCTTTCATTAGTGTGGTACATTTGTTACAATTGATGAGCACATATTGCAGAATTGTTACTAACCATGGACATAGTTTACATTATAATTTACACTCTGGCCTGCACAAGTTTATAGGTTTTGACTAAATGTAAAATGTCCTGTATCTGTCATTGCAGTGTCATGCAGGACAATTCCAATGTCCTGAAAATGTCCCCATTTTAAATCTATTCTTCCCTGTCCCTCCCCTCATAAACTCTGGTGGACACTACCTTTATATCAACCATCCCAAAATTCTCAAGATTGGGGAATGAATAATGGACTAAAGTAGACTTCTTATTATTCTATTATAGATGTATTATTACTCTAGTAATGGAAGAACTTTTATCATTGATTTCAAGTAATTTTTGACAAGGCTGTCAATCCCACCCAGTTTGGTCAGAACTGTCTATTCAACAGATGGTGCTGGGAATACTGAATATCCATAGTTCAAAGAAAGAATGAGGACCCCTATCTCACACCTTATACAAAAATTAACTCAAAATGTATCAAGAGCCTAAATATAAAAGCTGGAACTATAAAACTCCTAGAAGAAAATGTAGGGAAATATCTTCCAGATGTTTTGATAGATGGTGGTATCTTAAACCTTACACTTAAAGCATGAGCAATGAAAGAAAAAAATAGATAAGTGGGACCTCCTCAAAATTAAACACTTCTCTGCTTCCAATAAGATGGTTAAAAGGCAGCCTACTCAATAGGTGAAATTTTTGGAAACCACATATCTGACAAGTGTTTGATATCCATGTTTTATAAAAAGATCATACAACTCAATGACAAAATGACAAAGAACCCAATTTAAAAATGGGCAAAAGACTTAAGAGATACTTTTCCAAGAAGAAATATAAATGACCAAAAAGCACATGAAAATATGCTCATTACCTATTAGGAAAATGCAGATCAAAACCACCATGAAATATCATTTCACACCTTATGAAATAGCCCTTATAAAACAAAACAGAAAACTATAAGTCCTGGAGAAGGTGAGGAGAAACAGGAACATTCCTTCACTGTTACTTCAAAAGTAAAATGGTGCAGCCTCTGTGGAAATGAGTTTGGCACTTCCCCAGGAAGCTAAATATAGATGTGCCATTTTATCCAGCAATTCCCTTCTAGTATTATACTCAGAAGAATTGAAAGCAAGGACACTAATAAATATTTGTACAACAATGTTCGTAGTGGCATTACTCACAATTGCAAAAAAATTAAAACAACCTAAATATCTATCAACTGATGAATGAATAAACAAAATGTGTGTACACATATAGTGAATTCTTTTCATCTATAAGAAGAAACAAAAGTGGGATATATATGAAAACATGGATGTACCTTGAGGACATTATGTTGAGCATTATGTTGAGTGAAATAAGCCAGATACAAAAAGACAGATATTTTATTGTCTCATTAACATGAACTAAATATTATGAGGACACTCATGGAGTTAAAGCCTAGAGTATAGGCTAGTAAGAGACAGAATGTGGGTTGAGAAGTGGAAGGTGATGCTTAATGTATGTGGAATGTTTAATAAGGTGGACTGTCAGTGTGGAGAAATGGATGGAGTTGACGGTATCACACTATAATGAGTATAGGGGGTAGTCTAGGGATGTTAATGTAAATTTAAAGAAAACTAGAGGATGATCTAAGGACTGTATAACATAGTGATTTCGGTAGTGGACAATGATAGTTGATCATAGTACAAACACAAGAATGTTTCTCTATTATAAAGTATTAAGAATATCAAAATACATAGAAAAATACAACTAATGTAACATATAGACTATAGTTAACAGTAACATGGTAATATTTTTACAGCAATGATAAAGAAGGTACTATATCAATGCCAAGAGTCAATAATGGAGTGGTATAAGTGGATATGGGATTTTTCCTTTTGTAGTAATGAAAATGTTCTGAAATCAACCAAGCAGATGACAGCACAACTCTGTGGTGAACCTGAAAGTCATTGAGGGTACACTATGGATGGATTGTATAAGGCAGGGGATCATATAACATAGTGAACCCCATGGTGAATGATGGACTGTGGTTAACAGTACATTTATGAGAATATTTTCTCATTAACTATAACAATTATATGATACTAATATATGGAGTTAAGAAAAGGATGATTTGTTGGAAAACTACAACTATTGGAAGCTATTTTATATAGTTAGTAGCAACGTTATAAGGATGTTCTTTCATCAATTGTAACAAATGTGTCGCAACAATGTAAGGTGTTGGAAGTTGGGAAAGAATGGGAATCCTGTATCTTATGCTTGATTGTTTTTTAAACTCACAGCTTCTCAAATACAATGAAACCAGAGGCAATACATCATATGAAATGATTATCATTTCATGGGTATTTCATCTGATTCTAACTCATCAATTTTCTTCAGAGAGAAAGGTTCTTATGTCTGCATTACTTAAGTTTCCATCTCTTTAAAAACTTGTAGATTAAGGATATGACATAGAAAATCACTCAACCTTTGAAGCTTCCATGTCTTTACCATTACAACATGCATAATGGAGCTTGTTGTAACAAATGAAAAAGATCTAGTTAAAAATTTATCAATATTCTTGGCACACAGTGACATTCCAAAAAGGTCAGTTAACATCACTATTATAAAATCACAATTGGTTCTCCTACTGGGTAATGAATGCACTAGCAGTTTTTGCTGTACCAGATCCCTGTGAAATGGGCATTAGTAAGTGAAATCCAAGAAGAAAAAAAGGAAAAATCCATATACCCATTTTTCTTAAGAGAGTTCTATATTTACATGTTATTTGCAACATACATTTCTCAACAATTGGGATTCATGGACCATCATTATACACAATTCACAATATATATTTCTTGTATATCCCATATATAATTTTCCTTATTTCTATTTCTTAACTATTTGCAAAATTATTCCAATTCACTTCAATAATATTGCCTCATAATCTCTCAATCTAGTTATCAAAACTATCCTCTCTCAAATCCATCCACTCAACTGCCACTAAAATAGAAATATTATATTGTCCTTCCGGGAATTAAAATACTTAACAAGACTTTGGTCAATGGAATGAAGCCCAAACCCATGATATTATATTATAAGCATTTGGTGCCTGTATCCTGCTGATAACTCATAAATGAGTTCAATCTCTCTCAAGAAATATATCTTGAATGTCAACACAGAAGTATCACTGAAATTGAAGATGAGACTATTGAAATGAATCAGGCTGAGGAGCAGAAAGAGAGAGCTTAAGAGAATGGCAGGACACCATAAAGCATACCAACATACACATCATGGGTGTCACAGTGGGAGAAGAGATAAAAGGGAGAAATATTGAAAGAAGTAATTACAGACAACATCCCAAACATTGCAAAAGAAGCACATCCAAGAAGCCCAGAGAACACCAAAGAGGATAAATGTGAAGAGACATATGCCCTGACAAATACTGGTGAAACTGTCAAATGTAAATGACAGTAGAGAGCTTTGAAAACAGCAAGAGAAAAGGAACATGTTGTGTAAAAGGGAGTACCAGCTGGATTAAGTGCCAATTTTGCATCCAAAATTATGAAAAGGGGATCTCCACGATAGTACAGAAGGGATAAGCAGGCTGCAACAGTCCTCCAGAAACTGTAAGAAGGTAGGCAGGTTTACCTGGCAGAAGGGAAGCCATGGGGCCACATGGGCAATTGGAGAGGGCAACTAGGGAAGAGGGAACCAGTTGGCCAGGGGGAAAGGTAACCCATAAGAGACAGGGCAATCAAGTTGGCTCAGAGGGCTCCTAGAGTGAGTTAAGTCCTAGAGTGAGCTAAGTCTCCTAGAGTGAGTTGTCTCCTACCACCCAGGTGACCAGGGGAGCATCCAGGTACCCAGTAAGCTCTTGAAGTGGGGGAGCTGTGGGGCAAATAGGTGTGGGTAAATAGCACCTAGCCAACACAGGGGAAGAGAGTTGTAGGGAGGAGGGGAGATAGGGTAGGCAGACCAAAAATAAAAATAAAAAAGTACCAAAGCAGCTTCAGGTAGAGCAGAGGGGGGAACTGATCAGGCAGGCTGCCACACCCAACTGCCCTGGGATAGAGACGAACTAGGTGAGTAAGGGGATGCACTGGCAGGCACCTAAAAGCCTTGGAGAGTGGAAGTCTGGAGGGGCAAATGGCCAAACATCAGAAGGCTAACTGGCCTGAGGTAAAAGAGGGTGGGCAGAGGCAGATGACAAGCCTTCAGCAGCCTAACCTAAGTGATGGAGCAAGTGTAGATCAGTGGTTAAACTCCTCCTTCACATATATTATGTCCTGTGTTCAATCTCCAGTACCTCCTAAAATATAGGTTTACCCAGACTGAATGATAAGGAAGGTAGGGGGAGGCACCCCAGGAGCTCCAGATAGCAGGATTTGAAGGAAAAGCAGCCAGGAGACAGGGAACTTCAACTGAAAATTTGGGGGGTTATTTTATTTTTTTATTTCTTTATTTTTTTACTCCTTATTCTTTTCTCTAGAAGTGAAGAGAGCATTGCCACACCCATTCTATGATGCCAACATCACCCTAACAAAAAAGTCACATAATGATGAAACTAGAAAAGTAAACTAGAGAAAAATCTTTCTAATCAACCTGGATGCTAAAATCCTCAAGGAAATACTTGCTAATAGTATTCAAAAACACATCAAACAAATTATACACCAAGATAAAGTAAGATTCATCCTGGAATACAAGGATGGTTCAACATAAGAAAATCAATGTAATACACCATATTAACAAATCAAAAGAAAACCCACATGATCATCTCTATTGATGCAGAAAAAGCATTTGACTGGATACAGCATCCTTTCTTAATAAAAACACTTCAAAAGATAGGAATAGCAGACAGTCTAAAAGGTGTGAAATAATATCACATTGTAGTTTTGATTTGCATTTCCCTAATTGCTAGTGATGGTCAACATTTTTTCACGTATTTTTCACTATTTGTATTTCTTCCTTGGGCAGTTGTCTTTACAAGTGTTTTGCCCATTTTTTAATTGGATACTTTGTCTTTTTATTGTTATGTTGTGTGATCTCCTTATATATCATGGATATTAAACCCTTATCATATATGTGATTGTTTTATCACTAACTTTTTAGAATTGACATTTTATTTTCAGCTGTGTATTGTTTTATACTTACATACATAAAAATATTCATCTATCAGCTTGGGAAATATATTTTTTAAATGGCCAGATGTATTTTGTTAATATTTTCTAGTATCTCTAATATTTACTGTCTTTGTCACTGAAATATTTGTTAATACCATAAACTACATGGAACAAGAATATTGACCTTCATGCCAATATTTTTTCCTCCCCAAATCCCCATTTCAGTATCTCTCTATTTAAAGATGATTTAAGCCCCTGTATTCAAACAAATTCTCTAGATGGCTTCTGTTGCATTCCAAGGTTTGGAAAGCCCATAGTTTCCTGTTTCAATATCTTTGATATCTGTGAATATTTTGTGATGAAGATCATGTGTACACAGTGATTGCCACCTGTTTTAATCAGCATGGAAACTTCGGTAAATACAAACAGCATTAAAGTAAATAAATAAAGCATGCCACTGTGATTCTTAGTTAGCATCAGAATAATAACTTTCTAATATAGGTAAGTGGTCTAGATGTAAATTGAATGAAAACATTTTATATACATGAGATGAGGAAAATTCACTTTTTAAAAATAT
>JAQZBX010105104.1:0-10886 GCA_029593785.1 Cabassous unicinctus
CTGAGGACATTTTTTTAAAAATGGGGAAGTCACCCAGTGCCATTTCTTTCTTTTAAGGGCTGACTCACATCCACAATCTGCCACCTTTGGTTCACTCTCTAATGCCTTCCAGTAATTGTTTCTTTGCATTTTGTCCAGAATTTATAGTTGTTATCTATAGTAGGGTCAGTTTAATAGGAGCATTACTTAGCCATATTAAAAAATCTTTTATTCCTAAACTGAATTAAACCCACTTAAATTTTTTCATGTGATTGATGTATTTGGTATCAGTTTTGACATCTTATTTTAGGTTAATTCACTATATTATATTTGCTTATTTAACTGTTGATTTGTTTCATTGTTTTTATTTCTTTGCATATTGAATAGGGATTGAATTTTTGTTCTATTGGATAGCTTTATGCAAATATCTTTAAATAATGATCTTTAAATAATGTTCTTTTTTCCTTATGTGTTTTAAATCAGTTCTCACAATATATTTTGATATATTTTTCATGATAAGCAATCACTGAGCTTATACTAGTTTTTCACTTTCTCTCTCATTCCTCTTCCCATTGTAAAAGTTGCATTTTTTTCCTACTTTGTAAGGACACATAACATGCTTATAATTTTCTTCCACCTATGCCACTGCCTTTATTTTAGTCTTAGATTGATAACTTTAAAACAGTCCTTTGCTTACTACAGTCCCTTTGTTAAAGTTTCTCTGATAATCTTGGGGTTATATAACTCATCCTTAAGGATGTGTGCTTGAGTTCTTACTGATTGAAAACTGTTGTTTTTTTTTCTAAATAGCCTTGACAGTGTAAGGACAGTTGAATGTGATATAAAATCCTTAGGTCACACTTGCTTTCTTTGCATTTCTTTAAAATGTTGCTACATTGTTGTCTTGCTTTTTATGTTATTTGAAACACATGATGGCAACCTGATTTTTTTTTTCCTTCCAATTGATTTGGTCATTTTGTCTGGAGATCACCAAATCTTTTTCTTTTCCTAAAGTCTAGGGGTTTAACTCTATATACCTTGGAATTTTGGAATTGGCCATTGCAGGTCTCCATTTTTTTTTTTTTTTTTTTAAGGACTTCAGTTATACCTATGTTGTTGTTCTTTGCCAGTCTTTTATGTGTATCACTATTTCTCTGATTCTATTTACCTTTACCTTTGTTTTTGCTTTATTTTCTTGATTTTTCTTATTCTTTCCTCTGTGTATCTTGGTACACTTTTAGTCATTTCTTTTTCTTTCTTGGACACCATATAATTTAGTTTTCATTGCCGAAATGATTTTGTTGTTTTCGTCATTATCTTTCCTGAGTGTATTCAGTTCCTATTTCACTTATTTTTAATTTTGAACTCTAAATATACATATTTATTACACAAGTTCTTTTCAGCTCTCTCATCCTACTTAGATTTTTCACTTTTGCATGTTCTATAGGAAATTAACATGCTAATTCAGATATCAAATTACATAGTCATTTATTAAACTTTTCACAGTAAATATCAGCAAGGTTATCATATAATTTATAGATTAAAATGAAACTACCTATAAGTTATTAAAAATATATGTGACAGTCTATTACCTGAAAATAGCATTTTGTGGATGTTGTCAAAATGGATTATCTTAATTAAAGTTATTTTCATATTGTAGAATATTTTTGAACAATTTGAATAACATTAAGAGAATTACTTTTATTTAAAAGAATGTCCTAACAAAAGACCTTATGCCCAGTGCTCTTCCCAAACAATTCTTTCAGTTCTGTCCTATGTAAGCAGTCCTATTTTTCTATATCCTTTCCAACACGTAATTTTCTAGTTTTTTAAAAAATAGTATCCTTTCTAATAGGTGTGAATTGGTATCACATTTTGGTTTTGATTTGCATTTCCTGAATAGCTAAGGATATTGAGCATCTTTTCAGGTGCTTTTTTAGCCATTTATCCTCTTTGGCGAATTGTCTATTCAAGTTTTTGCCCATTTTGTAATTGGGTTGTCTTTTTATTGTTGAGTTGTAAGATTTCTTTATATATTCTGGATATTAAACCCTTATTGAATATGTGGTTTCCAAATATTTTATCCCATTGAGTAGGTTGTCGCTTCACCTTTGTGATAAAGCCCTTTGATGCACAAATGTTTTTAATTTTGATCCAGTCCCATTTGTCTATTTTTTTCTTTTTGTTGCTTGTGCTTTGGGTGTGAACTCTAAGAAACCATTGCCTAACACTAGATTCTGTATATGGTTCCCTGTGTTTTCTCCTATGAGTTTTATACTTTTGGCTCTTATATTTAGGTCTTTCATCCATTTTGAGTTGTTTTTTATATATGGTATGAGGTATTGTTCAGCCTTCATTCTTTTGCAAATGGAGATCCAGTATTCCCAACACCACTTGTTGAAGGGTTGAGTGGACTTGGCATCCTTGTAAAAAATCAATTGTCCATAGATGTGAGGGTCTATTTCTGAACTCTCAGTTCAATTCCCTTGATCTATTCTTGTGCCAGTACCATGCTTTTTTGACCACTGTAACTTTGTAATGTGCTTTTAAAGTCAGGAAGTGTAAGTCATCAAACTTCATTCATCTTTTTAAAGATGTTTTTGGCTATTTGTGTCCCCTTAACATTCCAAAAGATTTGATAATTGGCTTTTCCATGCCTGAAAAGTAGGATATTGAAATTTAGATTGAAACTGCATTGAGGCTAATTTGTTTGGGGTAGAATTGACATCTTAATATTTAGTCTTTCAATACATAAGCATGGAATATCCTTCCTTTTATTTAGATCCTCTCTGATTTTTTTTAGCAAAGTTTTATAGTTTTCTGTGTACACGTCCTTTACATCCTTGGTTAAATTTATTCCTAGATATTTGATTCTTTTAGTTACTTTTGTAAATGGAATTTTTTTCTTAATTTCTTCCTCACATTGCTCATTACTAGTGAACAGAAACGCTACTGATTTTTGTTTGTTGATCTTGTACCCTACTGCTTCGCTTAATTCATTTATTAGCTCTAGCAGTTTTGCTGTAGGTTTCTCAGGGCTTTTCATTTATAGAATCATGTCATCTTCAAATAGAGAAAGTTTTACTTATTTCTTTCCAATTTGAATGGCTTTTATGTCTTTTTCTTGCCTAATTGCTCTGACTAGAACTTCCGGTATAATGTTGAAAACAGTGGTAATTGTGGTCTTCCTTGTCTTGTTCCAAATATTGGGTGAAAGTTTTCAGTCTTCCACCATTGAGTATGATGTTAGCTGTGGGTTTTTCATATGTGCCCTTTATCATGTTGAGGAAGTTGCCTTCCATTCCTATTTTTCTGAGGGTTTTTATCAAGAAAGGATGCTAGACTCTGTCATATGCCTTTTCTGTGTCAATTGAGATGAGCATGTGTTTTTTTTCCCTTTGTTTTGTTAATACGGTGTTCTACATTAATTGATTTTCTTATGTTGAACTACCCGTGCGTACCTGGGATAAAAGCCACTTGATCATGGTGTATAATTCTTTTAATGTGTTTTTGTGTATTTGATTTCCTAGCATTCTGTTGAGGATTTTTGCATCCATATTCATAAGAAAAATTGTTCTGTAACTTTCTGTTCTTGTAGTATCTTTATCTAGCTTTGGTATTAGGGTGATATTTGCCTCATACAATGAGTGCTCCCTCTTCTTCAGTTTTTTGGAAGAGTTTGAGCAGGATTGGTATTAACTCTTCTTGGAATGTTTGGTAGAATTCCCCTGTGAAGCCATCTGGTCCTATACTTTTCTTTTTTGGGAGGTTTTTGGTGACTGATTCAATCTCTTTACTTGTAATTTGTTGACATCTTGTATTTCTTCTAGAATCAGTATAGGTTGTTTTTATGTTTCTAGTGATGTGTCCATTTCATCTAGGTTGTTCAATTTGTTGGCATGCAGTTGTTCATAGTCTCCTCCCATGTTGCGTTTCTCTTGCTTCTTTCAGAATTCTTTCTTTATCTTTGGCATTTGACATTCTGATTACTATGTGTCTCAGAGTATGTCTATTAGGGTTTATTCTATTTGGAGCATGTTGTGCTTCTTTGACATGTTATATTTATGCCTTAAATAACAGTTGGGAAATTTTTGGCCATTATTTCCTCAAATATTCCTTCTGCCCTTTTTCCTTTCTGGGACACCCATGATGTGTATGTTTGTGCACATGCTGTTACTTAAATCCCTGAAGACACACTGCTAAATATTTTTTATTCCTTTCTCTCTCTGTTCTTCTGACTATATGATGTTAATCATCCTGTCTTCTAGTTTGCAGATTCTCTCTTCTGCCTGTTCAAAACTGCTTTTGTATGCCCCTAGTATATTTTTAATCTCCATAATTGTGCCTTTGATCCTCTAATTTCTGTTATATTTTTTTTAAACTTTCAAATTTTTATTTATGCTTATACCTTGTCTTCTTAATATCCTTAACCTTTATATCCATATTTTTCTTCATTTTCTTGAATTGATTTAGGGGATTTGTTTGAAGTTCTTTGATTAGTTGTTCCAAATTCTGTGTCTCCTCTAAAGTTTTAATATGTTCTCCTGATGGAACCATATTGTCTCATTTCTTATTTTTTATTTTTTTGCTAATGTCTGGATATCTGCTTATTTTTGGTGTGTTAACGCCAAAGGTTAGGTTTTCCTTCTTGTCTAGGATTTATTGTTGTTGTTTTTTTTCTTTTTTTTTTGGTTTTGTGTTAAGGCTCTTCATTGATGCTTGCTCCAGCTTATTCTGGAGCTTTAGATTAGCCCATATTTAACTGTTCAGATTTTCTCAGCTGTTCTTTATCTGATTCTTGCCCTAGATATGTGGTACAATTTTTAAGTTTGTACTTTTTGTGTAATTTTTTTCACCTCCAGGAGAAAGCTTCCTTTCCCCTCTACTTCTCTGAGAAAATTGATCTGTTCTGTTAGTTTTTGTGTAGAATTTTCTCCCCAGCTCCTAGGATTTATTTAAATTCTCTCCTCTCAGTGTGCCCTTCTCCTTATACTTTTCAGTTCATGGACCCATCCTGTCTTATAGCAGTTCATTCAATCCCTACCCCCTTTTTTTCCATGAGACTTTTCTGCTTTCCGTTTCCCCATTAGTTTATGCTACCCCAGCAAGCCAGATGGCATCAATCCAGAAAGATGGATTAATTCAGAAAAGTCTGTTTTGTGTTTAGGTGATCCAGCTTACAGAAGTTGGATTGATTGTGTGCACCTCTTGCCAGTTGTTCTGCCTTGTTTTGTTTTGTTTTCTTCCCCTCGGGACCCTTTTGTGTTTTACACTCCTCAGTGGCTAGTTTTCCACCTTGGGTTTCTGTGGACTTGTGCCCTTATGCCTGGATATGCATGTGGTTCTTCCTTGCTCCTGTGAGTGGCTCTATATTCTGCATCTGCAGCAGGAGGGACCTGGTAAGCCATGCTGCCTCTGTGCAACTCCCAAGCTGCATGGGACTGACTGAAGTGGAGGGGTCCGGGCAGGCAGTTCCAGGATGGAAATCTACCTGATCTTGGAGATTATTTTTCTTTTTCTTCAATATAGCATTTGTGGATTCCTTCTCTAGTCTCTATTGCCCTCCAGAGTTCCAAGGAAGTGGGATTTGTTCTTTTTTAGTTGATGTTGAGGGGAGAATTTACCAGGGGATCGCTTGCATTGCCATTTTGACATCACCACATGCCATCTTTCACATCTTCTTTTGTTGTCCATATCCTTCTGAGTTTTTGAATTTCTGATCTGTGGTGTTCTTTCATATGTACAGTTGCTTGTTTAATTATATTTAATACGTATTGCAGTGTTTTATTACAACTTTCTTTTCTTGGCTGGGTTGTTTTTCTTCTGTTTTTCCAACTCCTGAAAAGTTTTGATTTTCATTGTATGTTTTTCTGTTTATAGTACTTTGCATGGATACAGAGTTCTTTTTCATTTTTATTGCTCATTTTTATTTGTGTTAGATGTTCCTGAACCAGTGATCTCATGCCAAGTGTTCCTTCTTCTTTCCTACAGTGAAGTGTGGTTTCTTTAATTAATGGTGCTTTATTATTATTTATTTTTTGTCTATCTTCTAATTTTTTCTTATTATATAATTTTAATTGGATCCCTATCTTCAACCACTTCCTTCTTCTTTTCATTACCAAACCTCCAAGGTATATCTCACTTTCCAAGGCTCTTCCTTCACCCAAGGAATAGTGTCTATTCTATACTTCCACCTTAGGTTCAGTACATTTTCCAAGTTCTTTCATTTAAGATATCTAGAAGCCAGTGCTGTGATCCCCTAAGTCTCAAATGTTCTTTCAGTATTTTCCCACACAGGGTGGGACACTTTCCTCCTAAAAGAAAGACTCTAGATGTCATTATATGTATGTTTCACCATCATTAAGGCCACTGTACTCTTCACCTTTCCTACAGGTCTAGACCAATTCTTCACTTAGATTCTTTGCTATCTAGTGTTTATTTACCCACTTAAAAGAAAATTGAAATTTGTAATATTCTTTGTTTCCTACTTAATTGTAGGCATATGTAATAGGTGGTTTTGTTTTCCTATCTAATCGGTGGTTTTCAGGAACAAATGTGGACAGAATTGCATTTAGAAGGATGTCTTTATTCTCTGACACCCTGTTATATTTAAAATAATCAGTGTCACTAACCTGAATGTTTTCACCAATTTGGATGTGCTTTTCTTTTTAGCTAATGACGTATACTAGGGATGAATATTAAGAATAACTGAAAATAATTGCCTATATTGAAATACATGAATCTACCATTTTCATGGTATTTTTTATGCAATGCTCACTTTGCCCTTACTAGATCCTCTCTCAAGAGTCATACCTTCTGTATTATTCAGCCAAAGGGGTGCTGATACAAAGTAGCAGAAATCTTTTGGCTTTTATAAAGGGTATTTATTTGGGGTAAAAGCTTACAGTCCTAAGGCCATGGAAAGTCCAACTCAAGGTACCATAAGAGGTACTTTCTCACCAAAGTCAGCTGCCACATGTTGAAGCAAGATGGCAGGTGATCTCTGCCTGGTCTTTCAGGGCTTCCTATATTAGTCTCTTAACTGCTCAGCTGTTTGTTTTCTTCCGCTGCATACTATCAGGTGAATGGAATCTCTTTTCCTGGGGCTTTAGCTGTTTGAGACTTCTTTCTGTCACATGGCAGGACCGAAATGACTAAGTCTCTCCTCTTCCATGTCATGTGTCTTCTTGAGTGAGTGTCCATTTATATCAGCCCCCACCATGGGGATGGGGAGTCTCAATCTGAGTCATGCTCTACTGATGTGGTCGAATCAAAGCCCTAATCAAGACACGTGAGCCAAATCTAATGCATTCAAAGGGTATCACACCCAGAGGAATAGATTAGTTTACAAACATAATCTCTCTTTTTTGGGATTCATAACTAATTTCAAACTGCCACCACTTCTTTGAAAATAGTAAAGGGATGAAAGAGGCAAAGTCATTAAGCAAAAATGTATATCATTTTCACTGTCCCACTTTACAAAACTTTTTTATTGAAAACATTCCAATAAGGGCGAAAATGCCCCATTTCTAAATGCCATGCTTCACACTTAAAAGAAATATGTTAAATACAGGAAGCCCTACTGTGAGTTAATGGGTGCCAGGCCTTTCATTGAATTGTGTATATGTGGGAGGAGACTGAGAAGGGCTATTTGAAAAGAGAAATTGCTCAGATATATAAAAGAGAATATATGGAAATTGAGGATCTGGAAATCAATTCCTATGTATTTCTTGATAAAATTTTGCACACCTTAGAGGACACACACCCTAGTTTGAAGACCACTGTGCTAGTAAAACACTTAAATATGTGAACAAGGAGATGTAGTAGAAGAATCATTGCAGCCTTTTCATTGCAACAGAAATCTGAATGTCCATCAAAGGAGAATGGATAAATAATTTGTGTAATATGCTTATAATCTACTGCTCAGCTGTAGTGAAAACGAGTGAACTGGGACTGCATGCTTTTTGTGGATAGATATATATATAAATGTAATACTAAGCCAAAAACCAAGTGTAGAAGGATATGTTCATTATTATACTATATATATATATATATTTTTTAAACACATGGAAAACAATACTACTTATATTCACTTTTTTATGCATAAATAGTAACTGTATAAAAACATACTGCAGAATAAAGCAGTACTAATTTTAGGATAGTGATTATCTTTGTGGACCTGCATAGGTAAATGAGATTGAGAAGCGTTTCTGGTTTATCTGTAAAGTTTTATTTCTTTACAATAGTAAATGTAGTATATAATTAGGAATTATGTTTGGCTACTTGTAATAGAGACCCAACTACTGTGACTTAAACACAGTAACTTTTAGTATTTCATATAAACCAATGTAAGGAGGCCAGTGGTCATTATGGTAGCTTCCCAGAAACATCAGGGACCTGGATCTTTTTTTCTGCTTCATCTTTTTTTCAGTTCATGGCTTTTATCTGAAGTGTTACAAGAGGGCTTCTAGAGCTTCTTCGGTTTAAGACTGGAAGCAAGTAGAAGAGGGAAGGGCCAAAAAGGGGTCTGCTCCAACTAGCTATTCTTTAAAAAGCTTCCCTGGAAGTTCCCTCCTCACCCAATAATATCTGCATACAAATAATTTGCCATAAGAGAGTCAGAGCTATACCAGGTTGCAAGTGAGATGGGAAGATATAGTCTTTTTTTCTGGGAACATTGGTATCCTAAATAAAAACTCTTACTAATCAAAAGGGAGGAAAAAAAATATATAACCAGCTAGGTTCTGTCTCATATGGCCAAATGTTAAGATTTGACTGGACTGGGTGGGGGATGCCTGTGAATTTCTTATATTATTCTCTAAACTGCTCTATATGCTTAAAATATTCCAGAATAATTTCATATTAGAATGAATGAATGAGTCAGTTAATGATGCTTATATGTCTAAGATATAAGAGGTAGATAGGCGTGAAATGAAACTGTATTCATTCTTGGCTTTTCTTACATAGATGAAACGATCCAGAATCTTTAATTACACTACATTTTCCACACATGCATCCACAACCAGGATCAGCAAAAGGTAACTTGGAAATGGGGTGGTTTGGTATCTCTCCCAATCACCCTAATCATATATGTGAGATTTCTCTGACCTAGATATTCATTTGATGTCTCTCCATTTGTTTACTATTTATTTCTCACATTATCCTTTGTTGTGACTGTATGTGCCTGCCTTCATGTGGGCCTGTGTGTGACTGTGTGTCTGTGTGCATGTGTGTAATCTATGTTTGTTTATGGGCCTTAGGAATAATTTTGTCCTGGCCTGCATATTCTCTTTTTTATTGGGGTTTTACCAGTTTTCAGTTTTACTTAAACATTTAGGAGGCCTTCTTATGTCATCAAAAAAGGCAAAGGACTAGTGTCCTGAAGACTTGAGTTATAGTCCCAGTTCTGCCACTTAGTGGCTTTATATACTTGGGCAAGTCACTTCCTCAGTGTTGTCTCAGTTTTGTCATTGTCATATAAGAGGATTGGAAGAGATGAGAACCCTATGAATGCTGACAGTGTAAGAACTCTGAGCCTCCTCATGTGGTGTTTTCTGAGCCAAAAATGACTGTGTTACATAGAATCCAGAGGAGAGGGGAATGATCTCTGAGCCCCTCCCCTCATTTTCTACTCCATCTATTTCCACTCAATCACACTAGTCCTCTCTTCTCCTTTCCCTATGCCCTCCTCTTCCACCTGATATTCCCCACCCAGTGTATTTCTGAAGGAAAAGGAAGACCCTGTGATTCGCCAAGTGAATAGAAGGATTCAGCTCATCACTGGGCTGTCAGATAAAACAGCGGAATATATCCAGGTAGGAGGTGTCCTTGTCAACATGAGTGAGGAATCTCTGTCCTGTCCCCCTTCTTGTCATTTCAAGCCTGGCAATTCAGCCATAGTTACCTGCTTACCCTGAAGCTTCCTGTTATCCATCCTGGAGTCACTGGGTTTGAAATGTTGAGTCCTACTTCTATGCCCCTTCCTACAGGGGCCTACACAGTCTGATTGTTGATTGTCTCTTGCATCTTTATCTGGGTCTACAAATGGCTGAAGGTTTAAGAGCATGGGCTCAGGAACCAGATAGCCTAGTTGTGAAAACAAGCTCTGCCACTTATTAGCTGTGTTACCCTGGCTAAGTTTCAGATGCAGGATGACTTCTGTCCTGCAGAACTCCCTTATGCTAAATAAGCTGCTTACTGTATCTTCATTTCGGAGCAGGCCTCGGAAGGCAGAGTTTCTGGGTTTGTTTGAAGGCTGCCCATGTGGCTAACCCTGTCTGTTTTTTGTTTTTTTTTATTGCCAGGTTGCTGGTTATGGTATTGGGGGATTCTATATACCTCATGTGGATTATTTTTGGGTAAGGGCAAAATATTATTCCTTTGGGCTGTGTTGCAAGTGGCAAAAGATGGGTCATATCTCGTATGGGAGGTTTGGCTTTTAACTAGGGGGCCCCTAAATTCTCATGGATAAATCTTTGAGAACTGTTTCAAAATCAGACCCAGAAGAAGAAACATCTTTTACCCTCTTCTCCTAATGTGTTGCTATGGCTGCCAGGCACCTGGAATTCTGATTAGTTCCTGGAATGGAAAGTGATGGCGAGGAAGCAACATAAGATCCTTTACCTCCACCTGTGGCCCCATTTATACTAGGTTTCTCTGGCTTGATCTTCAGGCAGATCTCATTCCTCTATTGATAGGAGGGCACTTGATTTTATTGCTCTGAGATCCAGTATTTTAGCCCAGCACAGCCCCCGGACTGACTGAGCTAAACAGAGAGAGAAAATAAGTATTTTGTGCTTTGGGAAGGAAAAGCTAAGCCAGCAGACTAAACAACAATTTCTTTAGTAATTTTGATGTGCAAGTTGCTCTCCTGGGATAGAAAAGCAAAGAAGACAGTGTCCTTTCCC